>MU968389.1:1255878-1364409 GCA_034641835.2 Pinus albicaulis
TTATTGCAATAGAATAAACATGAGTGTTGTTTGGCCTATCTATGTTTCTTACCAAAAATTTCATATGAGATTTGCTGTATAATCTTCTGGTCTGGTTAAAAACTGGAATGGTAGCATAAGACATGTCCATTTGAAGGCTTCCTTGAAGTTTGGCTCCCCAAGATCTAGATAGAAGAATGCCATATTTTGGGGGAATATCAGCAACAACTATGTCCATAACTAGACCCTTAGCAGGAATTTGTGCTAGATTGACACATAAATCCTTGATTAGGTCTAAACACTTGACTCTGCTTGAATCAAAGGAATACAGATCCTTGTAAGGTTTAGTAATCTCCAGGCCTAATCTCTCCATCATCGCTTTTGGCATAAGGTTGTGAGAGGCACCAGAGTCTAGGATGGCATTGTGTAAACTTTTATCATGTATATTTAAGCTGACATAAAATGGAGGAATGGTTCTTTCTTGGTATTTTCCTTCTACTTCAGGACCAAACAATAGTTTTGGTTTATCATATATCAAGTTTAATGTATCTGTATCACTTCCTATATTCAAAGCTTTCAAAACTTGATTTTTATATACATCATGGGTTACTAGTTCAGCTAAGGGTATGCTAATTTTGATCTTGGCAATTTCACCCTCAATGCTGAAAGGGACTAATTCTTTTGACATATTTACATCTGTTTTGTCAAGCATAGTCTTTTCAGCGATTCTGGTTTGTTGAGTTTTATTAGGACTGTTATTTAGGATAGATTTCTCAGGGCCACTAGCAGAAGTACTAGGGCAGCTTGGGTCAACACTTTGCTGATTTGATTTGTCCTTGTTTGAGTCAGTTTTCTTAGTCAAAGTGTTATTTCTGTTTGCTGTCTTTTTAGGAAGATTTTATAAAGTTTTCCTAATAGCAGTGTCTATGTTTTCATCATTGGAAGTTCCTGGATTCCTTTTGCTTCTAAGATCATATTGTCTGTGCACCTCCATTATTGCATTTTCAAACCCCAATTGGTAATCTTCAGAATCCTCATGATTATTTTCTATTTGTTCTGAAGAGAAGAAACCTTGTTCTTCTTCATTGAGGAAAAAATCTGTCTCACTGTCAGATCCTATCAGATTTACATGATTCTCTTCTAATCTTTTAGTTTCCTTTCTTCTTCTTGATCTACATAGTTTTCTTGAAAGGGAGGCCTAATTTGTTGGTCATTATCTCTGTCTATTTTGAATAGGATCTCTTCTAAAATTGGGATTTTTATTTTTGTTTTGTGGATTAATTTGGTTTTCTCTAGGAGGCACTCTATCATTTTAAGTTTATCTTTTCAAGAATTCTTTCCATTACCCTTACTAAGTTATCAATTTTGGCATCAGATGATGAGGTTGATGCCATTGTTTCATCTTTATATGTAACTCTTTTTTTTTTAAATTTCAACCTAACACTTTTCTCAATCAGATTTTCTTCTACACTTATGGCTCCCCTCTACATATCTTCTAAAGTCGAGGGATCTCTTTCTCTTAGCTGGTAGGCCATGTCTGGATCAAAGCCTTCAAAAAATTTAGCTAAGGCTAAGCCTAGTGGGGGTTTCATGTTAGGAGGAAGTGCATTGTAAACACTATTGAATCTAATGCGATAATCTTGGACACTTTTCCCAGTGTTTCTTTTGAGGTTGCTATATTCTAAAAGGATTTGGAGAGGGTTCTTTTCAATTTCCCATTTGTTTATGAAATTTTGGTATAAATAAGGGAGATCATTTATGCTATTAGGAGTTAATATTTTAAACCATTTCTTGGCTTCTCCTCCTAAAATTTGGGAAAATATTCTCATCTTAATGGTCTCTTCTTTTATTTCCATGTAATCAAAGGCATCATCCATTTTATCTACATGTTTTTGGGCAGTACTAGTGAAATGGGGAATTCTAGATTGATAATCATTTGGTAAAGGAACCAAAGGTTGTGGTAACACTAATGGGGCATACCATGCTGCCATGGTGGGAGAAAATGGGGGATTTACAAGAGGTGGATTTGTGGGAGTGGAAGTGGGATGGAATGGAGTGTTTTGAACAATGGATGTGTGGATGGGAGTGGTGGAAGTGCTTGGAATAGCAAGCTGATTATGAGAAGATTTTCTATGGAAAGAACTTAAGTGGTGGAGAAGTTGAAAATCAGGAGGAGCTGAAGGAGATAATTCTGTGTTAAAGTTCTGCTGCAAATATGTGGGCTCAAGGTCAGATTGGTCAATATCACTATGTGACTTGGTTCTAAATAAGTTCTTTGAATGGTACAAGTCAAAGTGTGGATCTTTCAAGACTATAAGGTTTTCAAGCACAGATATTGTTCTTTGAATAGTCCTATCATTAGTTAAATTTCCAACTCTAGAATTTTGCCACAAAATCTTTTCTGGATTATAAACTATTGCAGGAGGATCGGGATCTGGATGAGATCTGGTATTGACCCTATGTGAAGCCATATTTCAAGTTCAAAAATTAGAGAGGCTGAAAGTTTTAAGGACTGTTTTTTAAATGTTTGGACCTCTCTTAGTCTTTAGTATCTTTCTAGAATATGGGACTAGGCTTATAAACTTCTTGGGATTGGTTTAACACAATCCTAAGGAAATCTAGAAGTACTAGTAGATTAATAGGCCTATTGGGGCTAGTGGAGTTGCCAGGTGGAAATTTTGAGCTTTTTTGAAGGTAAAATGTGTTATGGTCCACCACCAAATAAGTAATACAAACCAATCTAAGAATGTTTTTGGGATTTTATGAGTTTTCTGTGGTTGATAATGTTTTCTGGAGTCCTAACGTATACTTAGTTTGTCACTGACTCAGAAGGTCCCACCGTGATCACCAGAATGTTGTTTCTGGTGATGAGGTGGAAAATTAATTACTAGGTACTATTGGTCAAGGGTTTTTGAATCTTTTAAGCATGAATTTACTCAGAAAGTCCAACCGTGATCGCCAGAATGTTGTGGTCCTGTGATTTGAAAGATTGGCATACCAAATGACAAGGCAACATGGAACCAGTCTTTAGAGTTCTAGGACCTAGCCTTCCTAGACTCAGGGAGGGATCTCTCAGGTTGTTTCTGCAAAGGATATGTGCTTGTTTGCTTTTAAGGGTTTATTTTAGGCTAGTTATTGAGTACAAGGTTTGTTTGATTGTTTTGGTTGGGTATGATGATCAAAGAGTATAGGTAGAATGAGGAAATATCTAAGTCATTGGGAAATGGAGTCAAATGGAAGTCATGATAAGTTTATAAAAGGATCGGGGAGTATCATAGGGAAAATCTAACTTGGCCAGTGGATCTTCAAAAAATTTTAGGATAATAAGATGAAAATTAATGTAAGAATGAAAAGTAGGACAAAGTGAAATTAAGAATCCTTTATCATGTAATTTAAACAAGAGAAATATTTCAAGGTAACTATTAGGAGAAAGCCAAAGGACAGGGCGAAACATAGACTTCTTTGGACAAACTTTTAATAAGCAAACCTTTCAGACAACAATTCAACAATCAAAAGACTACTTTCAGATAAAGAAAACATATAAGATAACAGTGAGAGCAACCTAAGACCAAACAGAAATAATCTAATCTTCTTTTGACTAACTCTCTAGGGGTATTCAAACCAACTTTTAAAGGCAGACCAGAGGACAGGGCGTACCATAGAATTCCCTGGTTTAGACTCTACTAAGCATACTTTAAAGAAGTTTCAGAAACAATTCTCAAGTTGTACTCAAAGGAGCATGGACTCACCAAAAGGGAAACTCCTTGGTTATACTCTATTGAATTATTTATAAAATAACAAGCTAGATGGAATTGGATGGAAATTAAGAATCCTCCAATCAGACCTTGCAGAAGAAAACATTAAGACAATGAAAAGCAAACAGAACTAAGGTGCTTTCAAAAGAAATTTCTTAGCCTAAAATTTTTGCTTTACTGTAACAAAGAAAGATGGAAAAAGAATGAAAACAGGAAATAAAAATAACAGATAGAAGCACTTCACCAACAACCAAGCTCAGGGATCCAGTGATCTAGCCTCCCCCATCAACAAACAAATCTGGGCATCTACAAGATCCAAGACAACAATTTTTCTTCAACTTCCAAGAGACTATGTATTACTTCAAGGAGTCATCAAATGCCAACAATAATGAGTTCAGATGCAGTATTTATGCCGCAAATGAGGAGGTGGAGGATCAAGATAGGGTTTGAGTATCATTTATTACAGAGTAAGTTCATTCCTAACCTTGAAAACCATGCAAGGCTTAAGGCAGGAATATCTGCAAGTACTTCTCTGTTTCAATAACTCTATCTTAACTTCCTAAGGAAAAATAGGTGAAATGTTTGACTTTAAGGTCTATTCTTAAATTTTCAATAACTATTGAGCTGCTTAAAAATATCTCTGACAGTGTAATAACTGCCCACTGCCTTTATGAAAATAAATCATGCTGTAGGTGGCAGTTTTGTCCTTGGAGAAGTGATTGCTCCTTTGTTGAGTCATCCAAAACTATCACTGGGTTTAATTTGCCTTTGTTTAATCATAAAGCTTTGTATTAGGCTTTTGAACCTTGATTTAGTCCTTGAAATCCGCCTTACTGACTTTATTCTCTGTTTTAGCTTTATGACTGTTTTGTTCTTTTATCCTTTGCTCTTAAACCTTTGATCTTCATCTTTAAACATTGTCTTATGGGCTAATCCTTTGTGCTTATCCTTTGATTTATAATTAACCCCCTTATCCTTATGTTCTTCACTCTGTTTGCTTTTGACTGTAGTTGTTCTGTCTGTATGTGTAGGGATGCAAATTTCTTCATGGAAGGGGGGTCATGTGATTACCCAGGATCATGATTCTGGTGGTGTCAGGTTTTAAACCCTTGCCTTCATTCCTTTAAATTTGCACAAAACCCCTAGGATCGTCATCTGAGGCTTCAATTATCCTTTTTGGGCCATTGGACTGCATTTTGGGCATTTATGCCATTAACACATGCACAAAAACAAAACAATTAATATCTTAAAAGCCTACGGGATTGGATTGACTGTGTTTTTCAAGATTTTGAGGTGTCAGGGGGTGATTTGTAGAGGAAGAGAGGGTGCAAAGGGAAGGTTCCATATGCGGAACCAAGTGGAATTCAAATGGAGGTAGGAATATTTTGTATTTTGGCGTGGAGGCGAAAGGCGGTTTTTTAAAACCATAAATGGTTTATCGCGCAGGTATAAGGAAGTTTGTGGTTTTGGACCGAATGGAAACGATACACCTCAGAGCATGACACGTGGCAGGTAAAAACCACTTATATCGCGTGGGTTTGGTTTGTTAAGGTTCGGCGCCAATTTCAGCAAGATACGAAATCTGGGCCGTCAGATCTCGAGGAGTGAGATTGACGGTGCGGGCAAAGTCCGGGAGGCAACGTGTAGGTGTGGAGGGTGGAGCCCAGAGACAGATGGCGACCTGTGGTTGGCGGCAAGGTTAAGTGGAAGGCGGGGTCGGGCGTGATGACATGACAGCTTTGTTGGGTAGCGTGAGGTGAATGCGGGATGGATAGGTGGCACGACGTCTATTGGATCAGGGCCCAAGGTTTAATATCAACGGTGGAGATGGTCCGGTAGAAAACCAAAAGGTGGGTGAGGTAAGGGGGGCCCGTTTGTTATTTCAAAGGCTTGGGGGCCTTTTTATAAGGTTGCGGGGGTATGTAAAATAAAAAGAGCGGAGGAGTTCTAAAATAGGGAAGGGGCTAGGATATATCGGAGGAATCGGTTTTATGAGGATAAAGGGCTAAGGCTCTTAGGCCGAAAGGGGATTAAAGTCCTAATTTACGCAAAAGGGCGCCTTTAGCATGAAAACTGAGTTTTTATGAAAATTTAAAGGGTTCGATAGGCTTAGAAGTTAGGTTTAAACAATGTAAAAAGGATTTTTACGTTGTTTAAGGGTTTTTTAGACAAAAATGATGAATGAAGGGGGCTTATGAGGGATTTTTTTTTTAGGGAAACAGAAATGGGTTTTTTATAGGGGAAAGGGGATGAATGAGGGTGTGGATGTGATGACATAATGAGGAAAATAGACCCAAAAAAATGGAGTTCTCTTAGAGCAGCAGGACAAACTTTGAGAAGGAAAAAGATGAAGTTTTGAGTGAATTAGTTAAATTTAAAACGATGAAGGCAATGAGATTTCTAGAACTCACAACGTCTCTCAGATATCGTTTCTAAAAATCTTAGGATTATAACTTAGTCATCTTTTGATATTAGCAAAATTTACTAATGACTAACAAGCTCATCACTCAGTATATTCAAATTAAAATTTATTTACTTCCACCAAAACCAAATAATATATTTATTATTTGTTTCAAAATTTTCTTTCCCCATCTTAGAGATTAAATCATAACTAATATTTATTGTGTCAAAAATTACAAATACATTTACATTAACATTTTTCATAAACTCAGAATCTATCAATAAATACATGTGCTCTAGTTCTATTGTTAGAATATTTGATTAATGGTTTGAAATAGTCGATATATGTCAGCCATGGTTTTTTTGGATATAGTAAAAACTTCTAGCAACATGTTTGGAATTTGAACGACATAATTGTGTCAATGGTGGTTTGAAATAGTCCATATAGATTAGCTATCTTTATTTGGATTCAAATAAAAACTTCTAAAAACATGTTTGGAATTTGAATAGTAGAAATGTGGCAATGGTTTTCTCACAAAAAAAAATTACATACACTCTATTTTTTCAATATTTAAAATAATAAAAATATATATTATATATGAGCATTCGATTTTTACCTACAAGGAAACCAGAAGGCAACCAATATCCTTGTGAGTTTTGGATGTCATGTATGCATGTAAAAATGTCATATGTTAATGGTTTAAATTTCATTAAAATGCATAAAGTAAGGGACGATGAGAGATCCAACCACTACAACATATCTTACCAAAAAAAATATAAATTTTGATCAGCTGGGTATTTAGTGCTCAATATATGTATGTATTTCGCAAAAGAAATGAACTAAAAATACTTCACTGGGATTCAAAGATATTTACATTGCTAAAATTGGAAACAGGAAATTGAAAATATATGTGCACCGCTCTTTTTCTTGCCATAATCAATCACTTAAATGACCAAATGGCTTGTTTAATATCTGATCATGAACAATATCAAACCATATTCTCCCAATAACAACCAACGTAGCAAAGCCTTCTGCTGCCATGCTAGATCATCATGAAAACAAACAAGAGAGTCATACTCTCTCAAAAGGAGCCACCACAACAATGCTTCTTGCTTCCATACCACATCATCATTGTACCAAATGTAGTGGCCATATTATATCAAGAGAAGCCACCTTAATAAGGCATCTTGTTGTCCCATCACATCCTCATCATACCATGTACAATGACCATAATCCCTCAACAGAAGCCAACACTATAAGGCCTCCTGTTTCCATCCTCCATCAATGTCATGCAATGTATGGGAAGAAATCAACCCATAGTCTCCCAAAAGTAACCAAAGAAACAAGGATTCTTGTTGCCTCCTTTAATCATCATGATGCAATTCTTGGAGCAAAAACATACTAATGGACATGTGAAATGTCTCATCAAAACAATATAAGTAAGCTCCTTTATGCCACATCATGTGAGAGTTGTGATTTCCCCCAAACCCAAGTACATACATGAACATGAGATATATCCCAAACAAAAACACATGTAAAGACATGAGACATATCGCAAACAAAAATAAATACAAGGACATAATATTTATCATGTGATGTCCAAACTCTCTCATCAATAACCAACGCAGCCATGCCTCCTACTACTACATGTCATCAGTGATATGTATGGCATGGATCCTAGGAATGTGAGATGTTGGGTAGTATCCATACTCACCCAAAAGTAACCAGCGCAACCATGCTTCTTGCTGCCTGGTATCATAGATCTACAGGAAGGTAGGAGACCTCATGCTTCTCATTCAGATCCATTCATCCCAAAGTGGATGATGAATCATGCCAAGATAAAAAATGGTATCCACCCAATATTGAATACCAAAATTCCCCATGTGAATAACTTTGCACTCCATGAAATGTTGAAGTGCACCTCCATTGAGGTCTCTCCATGAGATTCTCTTCTCATCAATGGCCCTCCAAAACCAATAAGGTTCTGGATCTGCTACAGGTAGAAGTTTCTCTTTGAGCTGTGAGATGCTCATTGAGAAAGAGTCATCTTGAAAGGGGAAAATATTTCCCACCTCAAGATGTCTACCATCTATCATCTTCTTCTCCATTGCTTCATGAATGAAGCTGCCATTTGATTGCTCCCATAAGAAATGGGTCCTCTTATTCTCACTGCTACTCATTAATAGCGTTGTAGATATGCAAGGTGATACATGTGTTGTCTCAAAGCAAGGTACAATGCTGAACTCATAGCCATCCATTGTACATAGGATCATACTCGTCCCATTTTCTGAAACTGCACATTTCAACTCGAAGGGTTGAATGTAGCTCAAAAATTATGAACTGGGATAGCTTTTCATCTCCTCCTTGATTAGATCAAGGTTCCTCTATGCAGTGATATGTTGCTGCTTCAAATCAGCATGTTTTTGTAACCCTTGGTTATGCATTGGCCCTGATGGCATGTCCCCATAAGTTTCAATAAGAGGTACTAAAACAATATGAGATGAAAGTGGATGAATACCTTGGATCAACTGATATGTGGGAACCTCTTGCAAGACAATAAAATTTCCTTTAACCAGGACAATGGTGTCTCCAACTACTGGTAAAAGTGATGGCTTCTCCTTTATCAATGGACCAGCGCTGGAGTCTTCCTCCTCTTCCTCATGCATCTCCTGAATCATGCATGTTACTCTATATGTCAGGTTCTTAAGACTATCTTGCATAGATGCAAGTGTCTCTTCGTCGGATACAAGTACTTTTGTAGCTGGTGGTGAATGTAGTGACTCTTTGTCCAAAGTGACAAGAATGACATCCTAAGTTTGACTTCTCAGGAAATGTCTGTTTGTGAAATATCTTTGGCGTTCTCATATCAAACTTCTTTCTTAACCTTGAAAAGAAATTTGAATATTTAGTCACCTTTGCATGCTCCATGTGACCAAACCACCAATCAATAGCTTCACCATGAAGATGAAGTGCTGCAATTTGAACAACCTCTCTCTCAGCTACAGGATGTAGCCTAAAGAATGCATCTAACTCTTTCCTCCAGGCGTTAACAGTGCTTGAGGAAGATCCATCATATGTAGGAAAATATAATCTATTGTGCCTATTCCTTCTATTGCTGCTATAGGATGTTATTTCTTCCTTGAGTTTGAAAAATTGTTGCAGAGTTAGATTCTCCTTGAATAATCTAGATTGTGCTTCATACTCTTCAAGATATAAACTGAGAGTCTCATGAGTCTCTGGTTCCATGTTTATTCTTTCTTCATCTCTATACCAGTCACCTTCTTCAAAGAAGGTGGGCATAGTAGGTATTTGAGGAGATCTATGTTTCTCCGGTCTTCTTTGCTGATGATAAGAAGTATTGGGACCTTCTTCATCCTGAAACCCTCTTGAGGTTTCTCTTTTCCTTTCTCTTCTTGTTTCATTGATCTCTTTGGAGAGATCCTTCATAGCTCTAAAGAAAGATGAGGCAAAACTTAAACCCTCCATAGTATATCTCTACTATCTGCTCTTCATATGTTGTTAATAATGTCCACAAGCTGAGCCAAAGATCATGCTCTCATACCACTGTAATATCCCAAAATGGAATAATGCATTGATACACAACCACAATATTTACAACACAGAAAATGTACATGTAAAATTATGATCATTACAGATATACACATAATAGATGAGCCATTATATTCATATTGGAGATGGATTCAGTTACAACAGTGTACAAAATAGATGCACTCTAGCCAAAGAGATGACCTAGAATGACCCTGAAAACATGCCACAACAAGCACTGCATAACTCGAGAGCTGTTGGAAGCAATACTGCATTGTCCCTTCTGCAGATGATGAACATATAACTGTTAGCTGAAAAGGGGAAATGCAAATCTATGGAAATCTGGAGCTCTGATGATGCCAATATTCTAGATCTGGGCACTATGATGGCCACCCAAGATAACCCAGAAAGGAAATTCCAGATCTATGAGATTGGGAATTTACCCTCCTGGGGTTTGATCCCTGGTCTGCTGGGTTATGCAGATATGGAGCTAAATCTGATCATATGATGGCTGAAATATGATGTGCAACCATATCTGAGCTTGAAGGGTTGAACCCTTCACTAGATCCTCAAGCTATAAGCTCAAGATCTAGCTCCTCAATCCTCCTTTGAAGATTGCAGCTATTGTTACACAGCTACTACCAAAAAATGCGCTGTAAAGGATGGAGACTCTCTAGCCTGCTGC
The DNA here is from genome assembly GCA_034641835.2 of Pinus albicaulis. NCBI lineage: Eukaryota > Viridiplantae > Streptophyta > Pinopsida > Pinales > Pinaceae > Pinus > Pinus albicaulis. Next base: position 1,266,245 of record MU968389.1, read on the forward strand.
GAAGATATGTAAATGAGCTCAAGAATGAGGGAAATAATGGATACAATGTAAAGAAGTGGTCATCCACTGGATTACTAGCTAATAATGCTAGCAACTTCCCTTATCCCTTGGATCTACAGGAATGGATAGTGCAATTCCTGATGGAAATGTTGTTGCTGGGAGATAAATAATAGATGGCCTGATGCCTGATACAGATCTGGTGTGATGGAAGGCTGATCTTGAAGCACAAAGTGAAAGGATGACCCCTTCACTGGTTCTTCAGTTGAAATACTGAAGGACAACCTCCTCCTCTCAAAATCTGATGCAAAAATGCGTTATTTCTAAAGATGTATGGGCTGCAGAAAGTAGGAACAATATGGCACCAATGCCAAACGATGAATTTATCTCAATAGAAAACCTACCCAGAGTAGGCACACAAGTCCCTCGTGGGTGAGGGTGGGATTTCCTCTCGGAAACACCCTGTGCTAACAACACTGCAAACTTAGCTAAATTCTCAAGCATGCTTGGAATGTCAAATGACAAATCCAGATCTAAACAGATCACACGTCAATAATAATCTAAAGCCCCCTCTAATGTTTCCTTCATCTTCATTATATATTTTGTGAAACTTCCCACCCCATAACTGCGTTGTACATGTGGACATGGGTATCCATGTTGACTGCGATGTCTGTCCATGATCTCCATCATGTATGCATGTAATGATCAAATATCCATCATGTGTGCATTGACTGCAAGACTTCCTCCATCATCTCATCATGAATACTCTATGATCTTACATTTGATTCCCTCCATGATCTTAGTTGACTGCTTCAACCTCCATGATCTTTCTCATTAATGAGACATGATCTCCACTCCTTTTTCATTAAGTAGCTGCTCCACTACACCATTATGTAGATCTAGATCTGAAATATCCACATACACACATCAAAAGTGGATTTTATTTATCTTTGGGGTTTGTGGGTCCCTGCACCCTCTTATTTACTTAATTAATTATAAAAATTAAAAACTCTAATATTCCAATTATCTTGTGGAAAATTGGAAATATTACAGATTTTTACCTACAAGGAAACCAAAAGAAAACCAATATCCTTGTGAGTTTTGGATGTCATTTATGCATATAAAAATGTCTTCATGTTAATTGCAAATTCATAAAGTATGTTAATTGTTTAACTTGTAATCCAGAAGGCAACCAATATCCTTGTGAGTTGTAAAAGTCATGTATGCATATAAAAATGTCTTATGTTAATTGAAAATTCATAAAGTATGTTGATGGTTTAAATTTCATTAAAATGAATAAAGTAAGGGACGAGGAGAGATCCAAGCAAGGCGACATATTTTACCCAAAAAAAAATATAATTTCTGATCAGTTGAGTATTTAGTGCTCAATATATGTATGTATTTCGCAAAATAAACGAACTAAAAATACTTCACTGGGATTCAAAGATATTTACATTGTTAAAATTGGAAACATGAAATTGAAAATATCTGTGCACCACTCTTTTTCTTGCCATAATAAATCACATAAATGACCAAATAGTTTGTTTAATATCTGATCTGTGCTTATTCTTTCTGCTCCAGTTTTTATTATTTTATTCAGCGAAAGCCCCTGCTTTGGTGGTGTGGGGAAACAGAGTGCAGGGATGCGGAGGAGCCTTTGCCCGCCGTCAAAATTCAAAATCAAAATAAATTTCACTTAAAACGCGGCAATTAATGAAATTCAAAATTTAAATTTCAATAAACACAACAATTAACGAAATTCAAAATTTAAATTTTAATGCATGATGTATGCATCATGTGATGATGGTTCAACAGATCAGGATAAGGCATGAGGTGAGCACTCGACGGACGTGAAGGGAGTCGGAAAAAGGTGAGCTATCACCTCAGTCGGAAAAATAAAAAATTGGTATACCGGATTTTCCAAAAATTTTCAAGGGAAAAGGTCGGCAATATCCTCTCACGGGTACAGACTGTGTATTAAATAATTATAGACTCGAAAATATTGCTTTCCCTGAAGTGACATCATAATTATCTATATTTACCGTCTACCAAAACCCTGCCCATTCTAATAAATTGGATTTTGAGTCTATGTTAATCACACCTTAAGCTTCTGACAACATGTTCGTAACAACGCCGTCACTTCTTCCAACATGTTTTGTTAAAAATGTAGCGTCATTAACAACACCGTCATTTTAAAGAGATGGCTTTTACAACGTGTTCGTATTTTAATACAACCTCACTTGATAATGATGCTTCACATTACAGTTCGCTTTCAGGGAGAGTTTACAATACTTTTTTAAGGGAGGATATTATTCTTGGTATGCATTGAGGAATAACAGATCTTCCATATTTCAAGATTTCAATCTTTGAAAGATGGCTACAATATCCGTGAGAACTAGCAATATCTAAGGGAAAAACAAGATGGAAATGAGAGAGGAGATATGGAAGAGATTAACACAAGACCTGTTAATGGAGATTTTGGCAAGACTGCCTATGGAAAGCATAGCGAGGTTTCGCGCAGTTTGAAAAAGTTGGAAGGAAATGTTTCAATCCGCGGAGTTCAGAGAGTTGGTGGCCACCTCAACAGTTTCCTCTAGTGAGGCATTTCTCATTGTTCAGGGAAGGAAATAGTTAACATCCCTTGATTCACTTCATCCTCTGTATAACGTCAAAAACCTATGGATTAGTATATAAAGTGACTACAAATTTGGAAGTTTGTCTTTGGATTTTCTTCCAAGCCCTGTTGTTGTGGTGGCAGGTTGCAAGAGCATAATTTGTTGTTGGAGTGGAAAAAATGAAATTTACATATATGCAATACTGTCACCCAAATGTGGATAGAAATTCCACAACGTTTGGAAGATAAAGTGTGGGATTTCATTAGCCTAGATTTTGATGCATGCACGACATGTTGTACCCTTATCATGGGAAGGAATTCTACAGCATGTCTCAGGAAGTTTGAGATGTGGAGGGCGTTTCGGGAAGGACCTTTCCCGGGAAGGGGTTCTAATTCGACACAAAATGTTATGTCGTAGAGATGTATGATTCCGAGACGAATAAGTGGACTTGCTTAGAAACGACTGTGGACAATCAAGTTCGACCTGTAGGGGAAGGCATACATTCGAATGGGAAATATTATTGGTTAAATGAATTAGAAGACGATGAGTGGTTGAGAATAGTAGCATTCGATGGAAAACAGAAGCAATGGAATGTAATCAAGGGGTCACAGAACAAAAGTGCTGAGATCTTGTCACGAAGACTTGGTGGCACATTTGTTACTGGTTGTGAAGGGCGTATAGTTTTAGTTTGTACGGGTCATATTTATTTATGGGAACTTATATAGATGAAGTAGAAGGAGAGGAATGGTCTCCATTTAAAATAGTGGATGTTGAGCAGGATTGAGGAGCCTGATGGTTTGCATGGAAGTGGCAGTGAATACCAGTGGTTGCGCTTTAGTCTTTCCACCCATTACAATTTTTTTTGCGGTTTGGAGCGAAGAAGAAAAAATATTGTAGAAGATAGAGCTTGGACAACTAACGGATGATTTACGTTCTCATATTTCAGTGCGTGCCTTCCAAGTAAACAATATTTTCTGGCCCTAGTAAATACATAGCGCTGCTTATTTCATTCCTGTTACAGCTTTGGTCTCTTCTACTCGAGGCTCAGTCACGTATTTTTATGGGTGTGGAAAATAGTGGTAGATTTTATTGTTTTTGTATATGCTCCAGACTTGTGTTTGGAGGGCTTCTAGAACTATGATGAATGTGTGTTTTTGTTGAAAATTTAGGTGACTTACAAATCTCAATGTTGGTCATGAAGACGGTCTTGAATTGACATAACTGATTAATATCAGTTTTGCAGTGATCTATTTAATTGGGAGGTTCTTATCTAGTGTGTATCAATTTTTTAGCCTAAACTTATAGTTTTAAGTGAATAAATTCCCTTTCCATTTTGATAATAGAATGGCATTATTTAGCATTTATATTTACTAACTAAAAAAAAAAAAATCATTCAATTTTTTTTTTTTTTGGTTAATTTGCAATTTATCATCAAATAATTGTGTGCGAGCTCACTTTCATGGATGTCCTGATGTTAAGATATTTATCCTCCACATTTAAATGCTGAGTATTTGCTCCACTAGCTCACCACTTGTCACAATTTAGATAAATCTGTGATTCCGCTTTGTGGCTGCTTTTTTTATTTTTATTTTACACAAATATGCAACTCTTAAATTTTTATTATTGCAATTTAATTAAATTATAGGTACTAGTTGAGAATTATTGCAATAGAATAAACATGAGTGTTGTTTGGCCTATCTATGTTTCTTACCAAAAATTTCATATGAGATTCGCTGTATAATCTTCTGGTCTGGTTAAAAACTGGAATGGTAGCATAAGACATGTCCATTTAAAGGCTTCCTTGAAGTTTGGCTCCCCAAGATCTAGATAGAAGCATGCCATATTTTTGGGGAATGTCAGCAACAACTATGTCCATAACTAGACCCTTAGCAGGAATTTGTGCTAGATTGACACCTAAATCCTTGATTAGGTCTAAACACTTGACTCTACTTGAATCAAAGGAATACAGATCCTTGTAATGTTTAGTAATCTCTAGGCCTAATCTCTCCATCATCGCTTTTGGCATAAGGTTGTGAGAGGCACCAGAGTCTAGGATGGCATTGTGTAAACTTTTATCATGTATATTTAAGCTGACATAAAATGGAGGAATGGTTCTTTCTTGGTATTTTCCTTCTACTTCAGGACCAAACAATAGTTTTGGTTTATCATCTATCAAGTTTAATGTATCTGTATCACTTCCTATATTCAAAGCTTTCAAAACTTGATTTTTATATACATCCTGGGTTACTAGTTCAGCTAAGGGTATGCTAATTTTGATCTTGGAAATTTCACCCTCAAGGCTGAAAGGGACTAATGCTTTTGACATATTTACATCTGTTTTGTCAAGCATAGTCTTTTCAGCGATTCTGGTTTGCTGAGTTTTATTAGGACTGTTATTTAGGATAGATTTCTCAGGGCCACTAGCAGAAGTACTAGGGCAGCTTGGGTCAACACTTTGCTGATTTGATTTGTCCTTGTTTGAGTCAGTTTTCTTAGTCAAAGTGTTATTTCTATTTGCTGTCTTTTTAGAAAGATTTTCTAAAGTTTTCCTAATAGCAGTGTCTATGTTTTCATCATTGGAAGTTCCTGGATTCCTTTTGCTTCTAAGATCATATTGTCTGTGCACCTCCATTATTGCATTTTCAAACCCCAATTGGTAATCTTCAGAATCCTCATGATTATTTTCAATTTGTTCTGAGGAGAAGAAACCTTGTTCTTCTTCATTGAGGAAAAAATCTGTCTCACTGTCAGATCCTATCAGATTTACATGATTCTCTTCTAATCTTTTAGCTTCCTTTCTTCTTCTTGATCTACATAGTTTTCTTGAAAGGGAGGCCTAATTTGTTGGTCATTATCTCTGTCTATTTTGAATAGGATCTCTTCTGAAATTGGGATTTTTATTTCTGTTTTGTGGATTAATTTGGTTTTCTCTAGGAGGCACTCTATCATTTAAGTTTATCTTTTCAAGAATTCTTTCCATTACCCTTACTAAGTTATCAATTTTGGCATCAGATGATGAGGTTGATGCCATTGTTTCATCTTTATATGTAACTCTTTTTTTTTTAAATTTCAACCTAACACTTTTCTCAATCAGATTTGCTTCTACACTTATGGCTCCCCTCTGCATATCTTCTAAAGTCGAGGGATCTCTTTCTCTTAGCTGGTAGGCCATGTCTGGATCAAAGCCTTCAAAAAATTTAGCTAAGGCTAAGCCTAGTGGGGGTTTCATGTTAGGAGGAAGTGCATTGTAAACACTATTGAATCTAATGCGATAATCTTGGACACTTTTCCCAGTGTTTCTTTTGAGGTTGCTATATTCTAAAAGGATTTGGAGAGGGTTCTTTTTAATTTCCCATTTGTTTATGAAATTTTGGTATAAATAAGGGAGATCATTTATGCTATTAGGAGTTAATATTTTAAACCATTTCTTGGCTTCTCCTCCTAAAATTTGGGAAAATATTCTCATCTTAATTGTCTCTTATTTTATTTCCATGTAATCAAAGGCATCATCCATTTTATCTACATGTTTTTGGGCAGTACTAGATTCAGTTCTAGTGAAATGGGGAATTCTAGATTGATAATCATTTGGTAAAGGAACCAAAGGTTGTGGTAACACTAATGGGGCATATCATGCTGCCATGGTGGGAGAAAATGGGGGATTTACAAGAGGTGGATTTGTGGGAGTGGAAGTGGGATGGAATGGAGTGTTTTGAACAATGGATGTGTGGATGGGAGTGGTGGAAGTGCTTGGAATAGCAAGCTGATTATGAGAAGATTTTCTATGGAAAGAACTTAAGTGGTGGAGAAGTTGAAAATCAGGAGGAGTTGAAGGAGATACTTCTCTGTTAAAGTTCTGCTGCAAATCTGTGGGCTCAAGGTCAGATTGGTCAATATCACTATGTGACTTGGTTCTAAATAAGTTCTTTGAATGGTACAAGTCAAAGTGTGGATCTTTCAAGACTGTAAGGTTTTCAAGGACATATATTGTTCTTTGAATAGTCCTATCATTAGTTAAATTTCCAACTCTAGAATTTTGCCACAAAATCTTTTCTGGATTATCAACTATTGCAGGAGGATTAGGATCTGGATGAGATCTGGTATTGACCCTATGTGAAGCCATATTTCAAGTTCAAAAATTAGAGAGGCTGAAAGTTTTAAGGACTGTTTTTCAAATGTTTGGACCTCTCTTAGTCTTTAGTATCTTTCTAGAATATGGGACTAGGCTTATAAACTTCTTGGGACTGGTTTAACACAATCCTAAGGAAATCTAGAAGTACTAGTAGATTAATAGGCCTATTGGGGCTAGTGGAGTTTCCAGGTGGAAATTTTGAGCTTTTTTGAAGGTAAAATGTGTTATGGTCCACCACCAAATAACTAATACAAACCAATCTAAGAATGTTTTTGGGGTTTTCTGAGTTTTCTGTGGTTGATAATGTTTTCTGGAGTCCTAACGTATACTTAGTTTGTCACTGACTCAGAAGGTCCCACCGTGATCATCAGAATGTTGTTTCTGGTGATGAGGTGGAAAATTAATTACTAGGTACTATTGGTCAAGGGTTTTTAAATCTTTTAAGCATGAATTTACTCAGAAAGTCCAACCGTGACCGCCAGAATGTTGTGGTCCTGTGATTTGAAAGATTGGCATACCAAATGACAAGGCAACATGGAACTAGTCTTTAGAGTTCTAGGACCTAGCCTTCCTAGACTCAGGGAGGGATCTCTCAGGTTGTTTCTGCAAAGGATATGTGCTTGTTTTCTTTTAAGGGTTGATTTTAGGCTAGTTATTGAGTACAAGGTTTGTTTGATTGTTTTGGTTGGGTATGATGATCAAAGAATATAGGTAGAATGAGGAAATATCTAAGTCATTGGGAAATGGAGTCAAATGGAAGTCATGATAAGTTTATAAAAGGATCGAGAGTATCATAGGGAAAATCTAACTTGGCTAGTGGATATTCAAAGTTTTTTAGGATAATGAGATGAAAATTAATGTAAGAATGAAAAGTAGGACAAAGGGAAATTAAGAATCCTTTATCATGTACTTTAAACAAGAGAAATATTTCAAGGTAACTATTAGGAGAAAGCCAAAGGACAGGGCGAAACATAGACTTCTTTGGACAAACTTATAATAAGCAAACCTTTCAGACAACAATTCAACAATCAAAAGACTACTTTCAGATAAAGAAAACATATAAGATAACAGTGAGAGCAACCTAAGACCAAACAAAAATAATCTAATCTTCTTTTGACTAACTCTCTAGGGGTATTCAAACCAACTTTTAAAGGTAGACCAGAGGACATGGCGTACCATAGAATTCCCTTGTTTAGACTCTACTAAGCATACTTTAAAGAAGTTTCGGAAACAATTCTCAAGTTGTACTCAAAGGAGCATGGACTCACCAAAAGGGAAACTCCTTGGTTATACTCTATTGAATTATTTCTAAAATAACAAGCTAGATGGAATTGGATGGAAATTAAGAATCCTCCAATCAGACCTTGCAGAAGAAAACATTAAGACAATGAAAAACAAACAGAACTAAGGTGCTTTCAAAAGACATTTCTTAGCCTAAAATTTTTGCTTTACTGTAACAAAGAAAGATGGAAAAAGAATGAAAACAGGAAATAAAAATAACAGATAGAAGCACTTCACCAACAACCAAGCTCAGGGATCCAGTGATCTAGCCTCCTCCATCAACAAACAAATCCGGGCATCTACAAGATCCAAGACATCAATTTTCCTTCAACTTCCAAGAGACTATGTATTACTTCAAGGAGTCATCAAATGCCAACAATATAATGAGCTCAGATGAAATATTTATGCTGCAAATGAGGAGGTGGAGGATCAAGATAGGGTTTGAGTATCATTTATTACAGAGTAAGTTCATTCCTAACCTTGAAAACCATGCAAGGCTTAAGGCAGGAATATCTGCAACTACTTCTCTGTTTCAATAACTCTATCTTAACTTCCTAAGGAAAAATAGGTGAAATGTTTGACTTTAAGGTCTATTCTTAACTTTTCAATAACTATTGAGCTGCTTAAAAATATCTCTGACAGTGTAATAACTGCCCACTGCCTTTATGAAAATAAATCATGCTGTAGGTGGCAGTTTTGTCTTTGGAGAAGTGATTGCTCCTTTGTTGAGTCATCCAAAACTATCACTGGGTTTAATTTGCCTTTGTTTAATCATAAAGCTTTGTATTAGGCTTTTGAACCTTGATTTAGTCCTTGAAATCCGCCTTACTGACTTTATTCTCTGTTTTAGCTTTATGATTGTTTTGTTCTTTTATCCTTTACTCTTAAACCTTTGATCTTCATCTTTAAACATTGTCTTATGGGCTAATCCTTTGTGCTTATCCTTTGATTTATAATTAACCCCCTTATCCTTATGTTCTTCACTTTGTTTTCTTTTGACTGTAGTTGTTCTGTCTGTATGTGTAGGGATGCAAATTTCTTCATGGAAGGGGGGTCACGTGATTACCCAGGATCATGATTCTGGTGGTGTCAGGTTTTAAACCCTTGCCTTCATTCCTTTAAATTTGCACAAAACCCCTAGGATCGTCATCCGAGGCTTCAATTGTCCTTTTCGGGCCATTGGACTGCATTTTGGGCATTTATGCCATTAACACATGCGCAAAAACAAAACAATTAATATCTTAAAAGCCTGCAAGATTGGATTGACTGTGTTTTTCAGGGTTTTGAGGTGTCAGGGGGAAATTTGCAGAGGAAGAGAGGGTGCAAAGGGAAGGTTCCATATGCGGAACCAAGTGGAATTCAAATGGAGGCAGGAATAATTTGTATTTTGGCGTGGAGGCGAAAGGCGGTTTTTTAAAACCATAAATGGTTTATCGCGCAGGTATAAGGCAGTTTGTGGTTTTGGACCGAATGGACGCGATACACCTCAGAGCATGACACGTGGCAGGTAAAAACCACTTATATCGCGTGGGTTTGGTTTGTTAAGTTTCGGCACCAATTTCTGCACGATACGAAATCTGGGTCGTCAGATCTCGAGGAGTGAGATTGACGGTGCGGGCAAAGTCCGGGAGGCAACGTGTAGGTGTGGAGGGTGGAGCCCAGAGACAGATGGCGGCCTGTGGTTGGCGGCAAGGTTAAGTGGAAGGCGGGGTCGGGCGTGATGACGTGACAGCTTTGTTGGGTAGCGTGAGGTGAATGCGGGATGGATAGGTGGCGCGACGTTTGTTGGATCAGGGCCCAAGGTTTAATATCAACGGTGGAGATGGTCTGGTAGAAAACCAAAAGCTGGGTGAGGTAAGGGGGGCTCGTTTGTTATTTCAAAGGCTTGGGGGCCTTTTTATAAGGTTGCAGGGGTATGTAAAATAAAAAGAGCGGAGGAGTTTTAAAATAGGGAAGGGGCTAGGATATATCGGAGGAAGCGGTTTTATGAGGATAAAGGGCTAAGGCTCTTAGGCCGAAAGGGGATTAAAGTCCTAATTTACGCAAAAGGGCACCTTTAGCATGAAAACTGAGTTTTTATGAAAATTTAAAGGGTTCGATAGGCTTAGAAGTTAGGTTTAAACAATGTAAAAAGGATTTTTACGTTGTTTAAGGGTTTTTTAGACAAAAATGATGAATGAAGGGGGCTTATGAGGGATTTTTTTTTAGGGAAACAGAAATGGGTTTTTTATAGGGGAAAGGGGATGAATGAGGGTGTGGGTGTGATGACATAATGAGGAAAATAGACCCAAAAAAATGGAGTTCTCTTAGAGCAGCAGGACAAACTTTGAGAAGGAAAAAGATGAAGTTTTGAGTGAATTAGTTAAATTTAAAACGATGAAGGCAATGAGATTTCTAGAACTCACAATTTCTCTCAGATATCGTTTCTAAAAATCTTAGGATTATAACTTAGTCATCTTTTGATATTAGCAAAATTTACTGATGACTAACAAGCTCATCACTTAGTATATTCAAATTAAAATTTATTTACTTCCACCAAAACCAAATAATATATTTATTATTTGTTTCAAAATTTTCTTTCCCCATCTTAGAGATTAGATCATAACTAATATTTATTGTGTCAAAAATTACAAATACATTTACATTAACATTTTTCATAAACTCAGAATCTATCAATAAATACATGTGCTCTAGTTCTATTGTTAGAATATTTGATTAATGGTTTGAAATAGTCGATATAGGTCAGTCATGGTTTTTTTGGATATAGTAAAAACTTCTAGCAACATGTTTGGAATTTGAACGACATAATTGTGGCAATGGTGGTTTGAAATAGTCCATATAGATTAGCTATCTTTATTTGGATTCAAATAAAAACTTCTAAAAACATGTTTGGAATTTGAATAGCAGAAATGTGGCAATGGTTTTCTCACAAAAAAAAATTACATACACTCTATTTTTTCAATATTTAAAATAATAAAAATATATATTATATATGAGCATTTGATTTTTACCTACAAGGAAACCAGAAGGCAACCAATATCCTTGTGAGTTTTGGATGTCATGTATGCATATAAAAATGTCATATGTTAATGGTTTAAATTTCATTAAAATGCATAAAGTAAGGGACGATGAGAGATCCAACCACTACAACATATCTTACCAAAAAAAATATAAATTCTGATCAGCTGGGTATTTAGTGCTCAATATATGTATGTATTTCGCAAAAGAAATGAACTAAAAATACTTCACTGGGATTCAAAGATATTTACATTGCTAAAATTGGAAACAAGAAATTGAAAATATATGTGCACCGCTCTTTTTCTTGCCATAATCAATCACTTAAATGACCAAATGGTTTGTTTAATATCTGATCATGAACAATATCAAACCATATTCTCCCAATAACAACCAACGCAGAAAAGCCTTCTGCTGCCATGCTAGATCATCATGAAAACAAACAAGAGAGTCATACTCTCTCAAAAGGAGTCACCGCAACAATGCTTCTTGCTTCCATACCACATCATCATTGTACCAAATGTAGTGGCCATATTATATCAAGAGAAGCCACCTTAATAAGGCATCTTGTTGTCCCATCACATCCTCATCATACCATGTACAATGACCATAATCCCTCAACAGAAGCCAACACTATAAGGCCTCCTGTTTCCATCCTCCATCAATGTCATGCAATGTAGGGGAAGAAATCAGCCCATAGTCTCCCAAAAGTAACCAAAGAAACAAGGATTCTTGTTGCCTCTTTTAATCATCATGATGCAAGTCTTGGAGCAACAACATACTAATGGACATGTGAAATGTCTCATCAAAACAATATAAGTAAGCTCCCTTATGCCACATCATGTGAGAGTTATGCTTTCCCCCAAACCCAAGTACATACATGAACATGAGATATATCCCAAACAAAAACACATGTAAAGACATGAGACATATCCCAAACAAAAATAAATACAAGGACATAATATTTATCATGTGATGTCCAAACTCTCTCATCAATAACCAACGCAGCCATGCCTCCTGCTGTTGCATGTCATCAGTGATATGTATGGCATGGATCCTAGGAATGTGAGATGTTGGGTAGTATCCATACTCACCCAAAAGTAACCAGTGAAACCATGCTTCTTGCTGCCTGGTATCATAGATCTACAGGAAGGTAGGAGACCTCATGCTTCTCATTCGGATCCATTCATCCCAAAGTGGATGATGAATCATGCCAAGATAAAACTTGGTATCCACCCAATGTTGAATACCAAAATTCCCCATGTGAATAACTTTGCACTCCATGAAATGTTGAAGTGCACCTCCATTGAGGTCTCTCCATGAGATTCTCTTCTCATCAATGGCCCTCCAAAACCAATAAGGTTCTGGATCTGCTATAGGTAGAAGTTTCTCTTTGAGCTGTGAGATGCTCATTGAGAAAGAGTCATCTTTAAAGGGGAAAAGATTTCCCACCTCAAGATGTCTACCATCTATCATCTTCTTCTCCATTTCTTCATGAATGAAGCTGCCATTTGATTACTCCCATAAGAAATGGGTCCTCTTATTCTCACTGCTACTCATTAATAGCGTTGTAGATATGCAAGGTGATACATGTGTTGTCTCAAAGCAAGGTACAATGCTGAACTCATAGCCATCCATTGTACATAGGATCATACTCGTCCCATTTTTTGAAAATGCACATTTCAACTCAAAGGGTTGAATGTAGGTCAAAAATTATGAACTGGGATAGCTTTTCATCTCCTCCTTGATTAGATCAAGGTTCCTCTATGCAGTGATATGTTGCTGCTTCAAATCAGCATGTTTTTGTAACCCTTGGTTATGCATTGGCCCTGATGGCATGTCCCCATAAGTTTCAATAAGAGGTACTAAAACAATATGAGATGAAAGTGGATGAATACCTTGGATCAACTGATATGTGGGAACCTCTTGCAAGACCATAAAATTTCCTCCAACCAGGACAATGGTGTCTCCAACTACTGGTAACAGTGATGGCTGCTCCTTTATCAATGGACCAGCGCTGGAGTCTTCCTCCTCTTCCTCATGCATCTCCTGAATCATGCATGTTACTCTATATGTCAAGTTCTTAAGACTATCTTGCATAGATGCAAGTGTCTCTTCTTCGGATACAAGTACTTCTGTAGCTGGTGGTGAATGTAGTGACTCTTTGTCCAGAGTGACAATAATGACATCCTAAGTTTGACTTCTCAGGAAATGTCTCTTTGTGAAATATCTCTGGCCTTCTCATATCAAACTTCTTTCTTAACCTTGAAAAGAAATTTGAATATTTAGTCACCTTTGCATGCTCCATGTAACCAAACCACCAATCATTAGCTTCACCATGAAGATGAAGTGCTGCAATTTGAACAACCTCTCTCTCAGCTACAGGATGTAGCCTAAAGAATGCATCTAACTCTTTCCTCCAAGCGTTAACAGTGCTTGAGGAAGATCCATCATATGTAGGCAAATAGAATCTATTGTGCCTCTTCCTTCTATTGCTGCTATAGGATCTTATTTCTTCCTTGAGTTTGAAAAATTGTTGGAGAGTTAGATTCTCCTTGAATAATCTAGATTGTGCTTCATACTCTTCAAGATATAAACTGAGAGTCTCATGAGTCTCTGGTTCCATGTTTATTCTTTCTTCATCTCTATACCAGTCACCTTCTTCAAAGAAAGTGGGCATAGTAGGTATTTGAGGAGATCTATGTTTCTTCGGTCTTCTTTGCTGATGATAAGAAGTACTGGGACCTTCTTCATCCTGAAACCCTCTTGAGGTTTCTCTTTTCGTTTCTCTTCTTGTTTCATTGATCTCTTTGGAGAGATCCTTCATAGCTCTAAAGAAAGATGAGGCAAAACTTAAACCCTCCATAGTAGATCTCTACTATCTGCTCTTCATATGTTGTTAATAATGTCCACAAGCTGAGCCAAAGATCATGCTCTCATACCACTGTAATATCCCAAAATGGAATAATGCATTGATACACAACCACAATATTTACAACACAGAAAATGTACATGTAAAATTATGATCATTACAGATATACACATAATAGATGAGCCATTATATTCATATTGGAGATGGATTCAGTTACAACAGTGTACAAAATAGATGCACTCTAGCCAAAGAGATGACCTAGAATGACCCTGAAAACATGCCACAACAAGCACTGCATAACTCGAGAGCTGCTGGAAGCAATACTGCATTGTCCCTTCAGGAGATGATGAACATATAGCTGCTAGATGAAAAGGGGAAATGCAGATCTATGGAAATCTGGAGCTCTGATGATGCCAATATTCTAGATCTGGGCACTATGATGGCCACCCAAGATAACCCAGAAAGGAAATTCCAGATCTATGAGATTGGGAATTTACCCTCCTGGGGTTTGATCCCTGGTCTGCTGGGTTATGCAGATATGAAGCTAAATCTGATCATATGATGGCTGAAATATGATGTGCAACCAGATCTGAGCTTGAAGGGTTGAACCCTTCACTAGATCCTCAAGCTATAAGCTCAAGATCTAGCTCCTCAATCCTCCTTTGAAGATTGCAGCTGCTGTTACACAACTACTACCAAAAAATGCGCTGTAAAGCATGGAGATCTCTAGCCTGCTGCGAAGATATGTAAATCAGCTCAAGAATGAGGGAAATAATGGATACAATGTAAAGAAGTGGTCATCCACTGGATTACTAGCTAATAATGCTAGCAACTTCCCTTATCCCTTGGATCTACAGGAATGGACAGTGCAATTCCTGATGGAAATGTTGTTGCTGGGAGATAAATAATAGATGTTTTGATGCCTGATACAGATCTGGCGTGATGGAAGGCTGATCTTGAAGCACAAAGTGAAAGGATGACCCCTTCACTGGTTCTTCAGTTGAAATATTGAAGGACAACCTCCTCCTCTCAAACTCTGATGCAAAAATGCGTTATTTCTAAAGATGTATGGGCTGCAGAAAGTAGGAACAATATGGCACCAATGCCTAACGATGAATGTATCTCAATAGAAAACCTACCCAGAGTAGGCACACAAGTCCCTCATGGGTAAGGGTGGGATTTCCGCTCGGAAACACCCTGTGCTAACAACACTGTAAACTTAGCTAAACGCTCAAGCATGCTTGGAATGTCAAATGACAAATCCAGATCTAAACAGATCACACGTCAATAATAATCTAAAGCCCCCTCTAATGTTTCCTTCATCTTCATTATATAGTTTGTGAAACTTCCCACCTCATAACTGCGTTGTACATGTGGACATAGGTATCCATGTTGACTGCGATGTCTGTCCATGATCTCCATCATGTATGCATGTAATGATCAACTCTCCATCATGTGTGCATTGACTGCACTACTTCCTCCATCATCTCATCATGAATACTCTATTATCTTACATTTGATTCCCTCCATGATCTTAGTTGACTGCTTCAACCTCCATGATCTTTCTCATTAATGAGACATGATCTCCACTCCTTTTTCATTAAGTAGCTGCTCCACTACACCATTATGTAGATCTAGATCTGAAATATCCACATACACACATCAAAAGTGGATTTTATTTATCTTTGGGGTTTGTGGGTCCCTCCACCCTCTTATTTACTTAATTAATTATAAAATTAAAAACTCTAATATTTCAATTATCTTGTGGAAAATTGGAAATATTACATATTTTTACCTACAAGGAAACCAAAAGAAAACCAATATCCTTGTGAGTTTGGATGTCATTTATGCATATAAAAATGTCTTCATGTTAATTGCAAATTCATAAAGTATGTTAATTGTTTAACTTGTAATCCAGAAAGCAACCAATATCCTTGTGAGTTCTAAAAGTCATGTATGCATATAAAAATGTCTTATGTTAATTGAAAATTCATAAAGTATGTTGATGGTTTAAATTTCATTAAAATGAATAAAGTAAGGGACGAGGAGAGATCCAAGCAAGGCGACATATTTTACCAAAAAAAAATATAATTTCTGATCAGTTGAGTATTTAGTGCTCAATATATGTATGTATTTAGCAAAATAAACGAACTAAAAATACTTCACTGGGATTCAAAGATATTTACATTGTTAAAATTGGAAACATGAAATTGAAAATATCTGTGCACCGCTCTTTTTCTTGCCATAATCAATCACATAAATGACCAAATAGTTTGTTTAATATCTGATCTGTGCTTATTCTTTCTGCTCCAGTTTTTATTATTTTATTCAGCGAAAGCCCCTGCTTTGGTGGTGTGGGGAAACAGAGTGCAGGGATGCGGAGGAGCCTTTTCCCGCCGTCAAAATTCAAAATCAAAATAAATTTCACTTAAAACGCGGCAATTAACGAAATTCAAAATTTAAATTTCAATAAACACAACAATTAACGAAATTCAAAATTTAAATTTTAATGCATGATGTATGCATCATGTGATGATGGTTCAACAGATCAGGATAAGGCATGAGGTGAGCACTCGACGGACGTGAAGGGAGTCGGAAAAAGGTGAGCTATCACCTCAGTCGGAAAAATAAAAAATTGGTATACCGGATTTTCCAAAAATTTTCAAGGGAAAAGGTCGGCAATATCCTCTCACGGGTACAGACTGTGTATTAAATAGTTATAGACTCGAAAATATTGCTTGCCCTGAAGTGACATCGTAATTATCTATATTTACCGTGTACCAAAACCCTGCCCATTTTAATAAATTGGATTTGGAGTCTATGTTAATCACACCTTAAGCTTCTGACAACATGTTCGTAACAACGCCGTCACTTCTTCCAACATGTTTTGTAAAAAATGTAGCGTGATTAACAACACCGTCATTTTAAAGAGATGGCTTTTACAACGTGTTCGTATTTTAATACAACCTCACTTGATAATGATGCTTCACATTACAGTTCGCTTTCAGGGAGAGTTTACAATACTTTTTTAAGGGAGGATATTATTCTTGGTATGCATTGAGGAATAACAGATCTTCCATATTTCAAGATTTCAATCTTTGAAAGATGGCTACAATATCCGTGAGAACTAGCAATATCTAAGGGAAAAACAAGATGGAAATGAGAGAGGAGATATGGAAGAGATTAACACAAGACCTGTTAATGGAGATTTTGGCAAGACTGCCTATGGAAAGCATAGCGAGGTTTCGCGCAGTTTGAAAAAGTTGGAAGGAAATGTTTCAATCCGCGGAGTTCAGAGAGTTGGTGGCCACCTCAACAGTTTCCTCTAGTGAGGCATTTCTCATTGTTCAGGGAAGGAAATAGTTAACATCCCTTGATTCACTTCATCCTCTGTATAACGTCAAAAACCTATGGATTAGTATATAAAGTGACTACAAATTTGGAAGTTTGTCTTTGGATTTTCTTCCAAGCCCTGTTGTTGTGGTGGCAGGTTGCAAGAGCATAATTTGTTGTTGGAGTGGAAAAAATGAAATTTACATATATGCAATACTGTCACCCAAATGTGGATAGAAATTCCACAACGTTTGGAAGATAAAGTGTGGGATTTCATTAGCCTAGATTTTGATGCATGCACGACATGTTGTACCCTTATCATGGGAAGGAATTCTACAGCATGTCTCAGGAAGTTTGAGATGTGGAGGGCGTTTCGGGAAGGACCTTTCCCGGGAAGGGGTTCTAATTCGACACAAAATGTTATGTCGTAGAGATGTATGATTCCGAGACGAATAAGTGGACTTGCTTAGAAACGACTGTGGACAATCAAGTTCGACCTGTAGGGGAAGGCATACATTCGAATGGGAAATATTATTGGTTAAATGAATTAGAAGACGATGAGTGGTTGAGAATAGTAGCATTCGATGGAAAACAGAAGCAATGGAATGTAATCAAGGGGTCACAGAACAAAAGTGCTGAGATCTTGTCACGAAGACTTGGTGGCACATTTGTTACTGGTTGTGAAGGGCGTATAGTTTTAGTTTGTACGGGTCATATTTATTTATGGGAACTTATATAGATGAAGTAGAAGGAGAGGAATGGTCTCCATTTAAAATAGTGGATGTTGAGCAGGATTGAGGAGCCTGATGGTTTGCATGGAAGTGGCAGTGAATACCAGTGGTTGCGCTTTAGTCTTTCCACCCATTACAATTTTTTTTGCGGTTTGGAGCGAAGAAGAAAAAATATTGCAGAAGATAGAGTTTGGACAACTAACGGATGATTTACGTTCTCATATTTCAGTGCGTGCCTTCCAAGTAAACAATATTTTCTGGCCCTAGTAAATACATAGCGCTGCTTATTTCATTCCTGTTACAGCTTTGGTCTCTTCTACTCGAGGCTCAGTCACGTATTTTTATGGGTGTGGAAAATAGTGGTAGATTTTATTGTTTTTGTATATGCTCCAGACTTGTGTTTGGAGGGCTTCTAGAACTATGATGAATGTGTGTTTTTGTTGAAAATTTAGGTGACTTACAAATCTCAATGTTGGTCATGAAGACGGTCTTGAATTGACAAAACTGATTAATATCAGTTTTGCAGTGATCTATTTAATTGGGAGGTTCTTATCTAGTGTGTATCAATTTTTTAGCCTAAACTTATAGTTTTAAGTGAATAAATTCCCTTTCCATTTTGATAATAGAATGGCATTATTTAGCATTTATATTTACTAACTAAAAAAAAAAAAATCATTCAATTTTTTTTTTTTTTGGTTAATTTGCAATTTATCATCAAATAATTGTGTGCGAGCTCACTTTCATGGATGTCCTGATGTTAAGATATTTATCCTCCACATTTAAATGCTGAGTATTTGCTCCACTAGCTCACCACTTGTCACAATTTAGATAAATCTGTGATTCCGCTTTGTGGCTGCTTTTTTTATTTTTATTTTACACAAATATGCAACTCTTAAATTTTTATTATTGCAATTTAATTAAATTATAGGTACTAGTTGAGAATTGTGCCATGGTTTTGTCAATTTATTGTTATGTAACTTTAACATATTATACACTTAAGAGATAATGAAAAAAGTTTTCCAAATATTTGTGATTTACAAAGGGTGATTCTAGAAGTTCTTGTTTTCCAATATGTGCGAGTTGCAATAGACTCGGAGTTTTTATCATCTACATTGTTGTGTGTATAAATCTCATTATTATAATCATATTGTGATGTATTTGAATGTGAGCAGGCATGAACTTGATCTAACAAAAGAGTTTTGTTATTGTTTTTACTTATTTAAATTGATATCAAAGTGGCGAAGACACTTCCTAATTACCCCATGCATAATTGTTTTTTTTTCAAGTCAACTAACCAATAAAAAAAAATGATTGTAAATTACATTCAATTGTACTTGGTATAGATGGAACAAATATTGATTTCAGTTTTTACACAAAATATATTATTTATTATTTTACAAAAATTCAAAATATTTTCAAATCAACTAACCAAAAAAAGAAGAAAAAAAATTGTAACAGGCTTACTATATAAAAGAATGGCAAGGCACATCAAAGAAATCTCTTCTTTTACCAATAACAGATTGACCCAAGGGGTACTGCTGCAATAAAAACTTCTGACTAAAATATATCTGAGTTTCTGATAATTTTTATACTTTGTATCAGAATTAAACTCTCCAAAATATAATTTGTAGGGGCTTGGGCTAGAACACTCTGCATGTCCAAGCTTTGCTCCTGGTGGCTTCCCAGCTTTCTACTGACCATGCTGCTTACCTAAAGAAAGTCTTCCCCCTGGATCAAGGAAGTGAGTAACCTGGTGCTAGTCCCTACAACCAGAGCAAGCGGGGGCTGCAGTTGCTGACCTATAATTAGTATGCTTTGTGATCGAGAGAAAGAAAATAAAGAAAGTAGTTGCGTTGGAATACCCAAATCCTGAATAACGAGCAAATGTTCATTACGCAACACCTTTTCGCACAATCATATTAGTAATTTTATCTTTTATATGCTAATTATTTTATAAAAATGATTATAATTATTTTAGTTAATTTTTATATCTGGTAATCAGTTTGTCAAACTATTTTTAACTATCAATTAATTAATTGTGAATAAAAACATTTTTAAAAAAATTTATAGTAGTGATCAAATATTAAACTAAATATTTATTAATTATAAAAATAATTTTTTATTTAAAAAAATATATATTCGAAATTTTTTGATAAGTAAATGCATCTGAATAAAATAATTTTATGTGGATTTAAATTAATTTATTAAAATAAAAATTGTTTAAAAAAAAACCACAGCACCAAAAGTGTGTGTTAAAAAAATTAAACATCTAATTAAAAAAAGTTAAATATGTCCATTTGACCCATGAAAGACGACCCCCATCGTTTATTTGTTACTATCAAATTCATTTTTTCAATGATATATTAGTTGGGCCCTGGGAGCATGAATATTTTATAGCATTATTTACAATTTGAAATACCTGTCATAGTATAATGTTATAATAAGCCTTTTTGAAATACTCTTCAAGTAGGTTGAGGCTACCAAATTTGTATATGTTGCAACTTATTCTCTTTTTGATAAATAAAAAATAGTAAGATACTATAAAATTTTAAAAAATAAAAATAAATAAAAATAAAAGAAATTTAAAATTTAAAATTTACTTCAGATTTATTAGGTGAACTTCTTTGTCCCTGCAGTCGTATAATTATCTGGTCCGGGTAAGATCTGTATCTCGATGAAACAATTGGGTCTAATCAAACTTACCTCGCGGCCATTTGAATTTGTAAATATATTTATTGTATTTCCTTAGGACTTATCTCGTGGCCAATTTTTTTGGTATATGTAGAAATATGTTTATTATATTTTCTCAAATCTGGTGTGTTTGTTGGTTCCCAAGGAGTATGCATTTCAAAAGGGTTTACTTGTATTTTATTTAATGCACTAATTTTAATAAAGTTTAATGGAAAATTAAAACATTTTTTCACAATTAAGAGATAGTGTCATGCTTATCAAGAGTCCATCCTGGAGAGGCAACTTTAGATTCATTGGCACACTGAGATTACGAGAGAGAGTTGAGGTGTGAGTTGGTATACCATTAACAGGGGCATTGGTTGAAGAAAGCTTCAAAACATCTAAGATCTAGAGCTCGATTATGGAGGATGCCTGTAACGCTGCATCATTTCCCCCAAGCTCCATGTCTGTGAGACCCATTGGACTCCCATTGCAGGGTTCGACTGAGAGAAGATTACAATTGAAACTACCAATGACATGGTGACAAGTTTTGGAAAATCAAATAACCTATAGATTATAACTTATTCTCCTTATCTTGATAATTACTTGTGATGTTAGTTTGCCTTTTATCACTGATTTAATTCTATTCATCAACTAATTACAAAAACAATGAAGATCAGAGAGAGTACACAAGATATAGGGTCCAAGCCAGGGAAACATCCCTCGAAGGGGAATACTAAAAAACTCCTTATCTTCTTCTTTAGAATCTTCTTACAAAGATACTTCCAAGACCCAAAGACCAAAGCCAACAAATTCTCGAAGACCCAAGCCAACCCCCAGCAATATCTTCTTGACAACTTCCAGAACTTCGATACTTCTTCCTTGAAGCTACAACTTCGGCCGCTGTAACAGAATTTCGGCCTTGCAATTTCAGCCTATTGCAATTTATTTAGAACTTCGACCGCCTGCAATTAGAAGCTTCACAAACCCTAGCGAGACAAGATGAGATAATATTTGGAAAACTTCTACTTTTGCTCCTCTTCTTCGTCCTTTAGATTCTCTCTTTCTTCTTTGCTATTTCAGATCAAGCTTGTGTGAGATGAGTTTGTCAAATGAGTCGAAATGCTCTCCTTTATATAGCCTTTCTTGAGGGTCAAATTATTCCCTTTAGGGTGACTTGATATGCTCCTTGGGTTGACTTGGTCTTAGTCTTATCCATGGATTTTTCTTGACAAAATAGATATTTTTTTTCATTACAATGAGTCCAAATGGGACTAACACATGACCAATATTATTCTTTATCCTAAAAATACCTAGAAATACCTAAAGACCTAAAATCACAAAGAACATGCTTTTGACTCAAACTTGAGTATGAAACCCATACTCCAAAAATAAAATATAATTCCTTTTTTTTTTCTTTATAAATAATATACATTGTCATGATTACAAATACATCACAATGTAGACCAAACCTAGTTACAATTTTGATCACTCCCTAATTGTATTCATGGTACAAATATTCTCAATCTTGAAGCATTCTCATAAGAAGAGTTATATTGATAGGCCATCTTCTGCCAAGCATCTTTATCATAACCAATGTTGTCCCTGAAGGCCTTAACAAGATAAGATCATCTTTAATTATGAGCATTATGCTGGGAGGATTTATATGATCTACCACACTACCTCTCAATGCACCTACCCCATGCAAATGTCTACAAGGCATGTCCTTTTAGGACTATCCTCATCTTGGATTCCAAAACCTGGATTCTCAAAGAATATAAGTCCTCTTCAACTAGTCTTATCTTGGATGCCCTACTTCATCCTCAAAGAGCATCAGTCGCCAACTTCTTTCCTTGGATTCTACAATCCATAAGAAGTTCCAATCTAAATGCTTATCCAATCCTTGATATTCCATTCTTTCTTTATGGCCTTCACTGGGACTTGCAACTATTAGTCCAAGTCTAGTGCCTGGCCCTTAAAGACGAGAACTATTTCATATCACTCCCTCTCAATCAGGGAAGAGATATCCACCAAACCAAGCTTACCTTTTAGGTACTCAAGCTTCTTGTTTGCTAACACTTTAGCCAGTATGTCTACTACCTATTCATTTGTAGGTAAATAGTGAAACTCCATGACCCCATATCGTACCAAGCTTCTAATGCAATGGTACTTGTTATTCATATGCTTTGTCTTAACATGAAACACTGGGTCTTTCATCAATCTTATGCAACTCTCATTATCACATGTTTGATAACAACTTCCCGAGCCAAACGAATTCCCAACAGACCTCGCTTGTAGAAATATATTGAGTTTCATCATTAATCAAAGCAATTGTATCTTTATTTTTTCTCAAACATGAGACCATGGAAGATCCTATGCTGAAGCATCCACCTATTGTGATTTTTCATCTGTCTCACTGCCACCACAATCTGAATCTATGTATTCCATGAGGTGGATTTCATTACACTATACTGGAGGCAATGATATATGGTTGTATGTAAATATCTTAGGATATGCTTGGCTACAAACCAATGATCATGTTTTGGCTCCATCTGAAACTCACTAAGCAAATTTACCACAAAATATATGTCTGGTCTTGTATTTATCAAATGCATCAACGACCCAATCAATTATATGTAGTAAGTAGGATCTACCAGAATAGATTATGAACTCCTCAACTTCTTCAAATTAGTAATCATAGGAGTCATCATAAGCTTGCAATCCATCATGCCAAAAATTTGAAGTCTCTTAATCACATTCTCTCCTTGACCAAAATATATCTCCACTGGCTTCTGCCACACCTCTAGTCCTAAGTAATAATGCATAATCCAAAGATCTTTCATATAGAACTCGGCTGTTAACTGCTTCTTTCATTCATGAATCTGATGCTCTACACCTATGACTAGTAGATCGTCCACATATAATAGTTGTTGGGAATCACTATTGTCGTTAGACCAAAAAGCGCAGGTGTTAGTCAACGATTTCATCGCCAAAGATAAGTATCCACGAGAGGCGATTAGTCCATGTCGTGACACACATGGGTAGTGTTGGTTTATCCAAAGTCCAAAAATCCCCCCCCAACACGAGCTGGGTGTGTATCGAACTCGTGACCCACACTCTGATACCACTTGTTGGGAATCATGATTGTCGTTAGAACAAAACACGTAGGTGTTAGTCAACAATTGCATCGCCAGAGATAAGGATCCATGAGAGGCAGTTAGTCCATGTCATGAAGCACACAAGGAGCATTGGTTTATTTGATGTCCAACAATAGTATGATAATTAGTTCACCCTAGACTACCCTAATATGTAATTTAAGATCTGCATTACTCTTGGTAAAACCAAGTCTCAATTGGTATGCATCCATTCTTGCATATCAAGCTCTAGGTGCTTGATTTAAGCCATATAGAGCCTTCTTCAATCTATAGACATGAGTCTCCCTCTGATTTATTTTAAATCCTTGAGACTAGTCAATGTAAGCCTCTTCATCAGTGGTCCCATTCAGGAAAGATTTCTTGACACCCATTTGATGGATATTCTATCTCATAGTAGCAACCAACAAAACAAGTGATCTTATTGTTGTATACCTAGCTGTGGGAGCAAAGGTTTATTCATAATCAATTCCTTCTTTCTGTGAGAAGCCTATTTCTACAAAATTTTCTTTGTATTTTTCAATTCTCCCATATGTAGTGTGATTTATCTTGTAGATTTGTTTTAAAGTGACTATATATTTGTCATTTGGCCTAGGGGAAATTTCCCAGACATCATTCTTCATAATTTACTGGTATTATTCCTACATAGCATTCCTCCACTCTTGATTTTTAACTGCATCTTCATAGGAGGAAGGTTCTGCTTCAATAAACCTTGTCACGTATGCAACATATCTTGAATACCTTTTTTATATTTTACTTTCCCTACAGGCCCCCGATGTTTTATGTCCTTCTGCTTCTTGAAGAATAGTTTTTAATTAAACATGGCTTTTCAAATTTTCTGGAACAATTACTTTTTGTATAGGCTCACAAGGACCTTCAACATTTTATCAAGTAAACCCTGCTCTTAACCATCATTGTCCCTAGAGATATCCTCAAATATAGGTATCTATTCTTCATCAGAGTCAACTAGAACATCCTTTGATTTCTTGTAAGCTAGGATCTCATCAAAGATGACATCCTCTCTTCCTTCAATTCAATGACCCAACTTAATATAGATTATATATGCTTTTAATGAAGCATTATGTCCTACAAAGATGCCCTTTAAACTGGTATGATTTAACTTCTTTCCTTTGTCCTTGGGTAAATATACCCAGGACACCCAAATATTCAAAGTTGATCCACACTTGGATTCTTTCCTATAAATTATTCTTCTGGAGTCATGTTGTTGAGAATTCTGAGGACTTCGATTATGTAAGTAGATAGTTGTCATACATGCCTCTCCCCATAGAAATTGAGTGAGGCCTTGATCATGTAGCATACCCCTAACACATTCCTCAATTGTTCGATTCTTTCTTTCAGACATTCCATTCTGTTCAGGATTATAAGGAACAATGAGCTCCCTCTTAGTCCCAACTTCTTGCAGAAAATTATTAATTCCTTGGAGGTATATTCTCCACCATTATCAGGCCTCAAAGTTTTTATCGTTCTCTCGGTTGGGTTTTTCACTTCTTTCTTGAACTCCTGAAACTTTTCAAATACCTCATCCTTATTCTTGAGAAGGTATAACCAAGTCTTTCTTGAGTAATCACCAATGAAGGTTACATAATACTGAAGCCCACCAAGAGACTTGACTTCCATAAGTCCACATACAACCAAGTGTATGAGACCTAAAATTTCCTTAGATCTGGTGTCACTACTTGCAAATGGTTTCTTTATGTTCTTGCCTAGAGCACATCTCTTATAGGTCCCTTAATGTTCTTCCTTCAATTCGGGGATGTCGTTGACCATTTGACTTAGAGATGGAAAAATCTTAAAATGAAGGGGTCCATACCTTCTATGCTAGAGTTCAAAAGGACTCACTTCCAAGTGGACTAGGGATTTAGATACAGGTGTAAATTTTCTATATAATGTCCCCTCATGAATCCCAATCACCCTAGCATTATTTATACTTGAGCCCTTACCCCAAACCAAAACCTTTCCATCAAAAAAATAAATTCTATCACCTTTATTCTCTAGACAAGAAATAGAAAGTAATTTTTTCTTCAAACCTAGAACATATGAGATATTTTTTAGGCCAATACTTTCACCTCACTCTATCTCCAATGATGTAGATCCAATGCCTTTCATGTGATATCTCTTTTTGTCTCCAAGTTTGATTGAGTGAGATGAATTTCCTTTTGACAAAGTTTGAAGTTGAATGCATTCGCTTGTCATATGTATGCAGTCACCACTATCAATAACCCATACATTCTCATCCTTGAAGGTGTCAGATAAAAGCGGAGAACAAATTTCCTTTTAGTGCTTTATTTGTTAACTTGAATATGGTCTTCAATATGAAATTCTTGATAGATGTAGCGATATTTTGAAGAAACTTGAAACCCTTCTCCAAAACCCTCATCATAATGTCGAGTAGAATGTGATCTTCAGTCTCCTTTTTGAACCTTAACTCTGATACCATGTTGGAAAATTTGGAGACTTGTAGATTATAACTTATTTTCCTTGCGTTGATAATTATTTGTGATGTTAGTTTTTCTTTTTTTACTTATTTAATTATATTAATTAAGAAATTACCAAAACAATGGAGATTGCAGAGAGACAAAGTACACAAGATATAGGCTCCAAACGAGGGCAAAACCCCTCCAAAGGGAAAACCTATAAAATGTTTCTCTTCTTCTTTATAATATGCTTACAAAGAGACTTCTAAGTCCCAAAGACCAAAGCTAGAAAATCTTGCATGCCCTAAGCCATCTGCCAAGAAGATCTTCTTCTTGACAACTTCCAAAGTTTCGATATTTCTCCTTTGATGTTGCAACTTCAGCCCCTGTAAAAAAATTTTGGCCATGCAATTTCAACGTATTGCAATTGCGTCAAAACTTTCACCTCTTGCAACTAAAAACACTACAAACCCAAATGAGACAAGCCAAGAGAATCTTTGGTAAACTTCAACTTATGCTCCTCTTCTTTGTCCTCCAACAACTCTCTTTCTTCGTCGCTGCTACATATTATTCTTCTGCTGACAAAAGTGTCACAATAGGCTAATTCTTAGATGCCCATGAAATCACACCTGAACTAGGATGGAAAACAACCAAACTTTCTCTTCCTATCATCCAAACTACCTGCAAAATCACATTCGGTGTATCCAAGCAAATCCTTATACTTTTTCATTGCATACATTATGCCACAATCTGCAGTTCCTGCTATGTATCTCATAATATGTTTTCTTACTCTCCAATGTGGGTATTTTGGAGACTCCATTATTCTAGAAATTAAACTCACTCCTTGCATAATATCTGGTCTTGTAGCTATGAGATACAAGAGGCTGCTAACCAATATTTTGAATAGAGTTGGATTAACATCTGATCCTTCATCATCCTTACTTAATTTTGTACATATTGCAACTGGTGTAGGAGAAGGTTTACAATTTTCCATCCTGAATATTTTCATCAAATATTTAGCATATTTATTTTGACAAATAAAAATTATGTTTTTTCATATTGCTCAACTTCTATGCTGAGAAAATATTTCCTAAGACCAAGATTTGTCATCTCAATTTATTTCTTCATGGTTTCTTTAAATCATCCAATTCAAGATCACCATTATAAATCATGTCATCCACATACAAGCAAACAATTAAATTTTGTCGATGCTCATTTACCTTTGTGTACAAGGTAGGCTCAATATTTCTTCTGCAAAATCCATTCTTGATCATGTAACTTTCAATTCTACTATACCAGTCTCTTGCTTAAGTCCATAGACTACTTTCTTCAACTTGTGACTTTATCTTCTTGTCCTTCAATTCCATAACCTGGAGGTTGTTGCACATGTATTTATTCTTCTAGAATTCCATTCAATAAGGTTGATTTCAAATCCATATGATACACTTTCCACTTGTTCTGAGTTGTTGTGGCTAAGACTTGTCTTACAATATCCAATATGGTTACCAGAGCAAACATTTCTCCAAAATCTATTCTCGGTTTCTGTGAGAACCCTTTTGCTACAAGTCTTGCTTTAAATATGTCGAATTCACCTTTCTCATTCAAATTTGTCTTGTACACCCATTTCACACCAATGATATTTTTATATTTTGGAAATTAAACCAAATCTCAAGTATCAATCTTTTCAATAGCTTCAATTTCTTCATCCATAGCTTGCACCCAATTTTCATCTCCGATAACTTCTTCAAATGAAGAAGGTTGGAATGAAAAAATGAAAATTTTTAACTAACATCCAAATCATCATAAATATCTTTCGAAATTCCCATTTTTCTTTTACGATTGCTTGATTCATCACTTTACTGATTGTTGGGAGAATTTCGATTTGCTAATATGCTTTAAGATCCATGTTGTTCAAAAAATATTGGAGTCCTCGCTGGCATGAATATGCTTGGTGTCTACTCTTGTGGTCCCTGGTGCTCATTTTCTACTACATCATCCTCTTCCATCAGTGGAACTATTACATCAAATGTTTTGTCTACAGTCTCATTCCATGAATCTTATTCATTGAAAAAAACATCTCTATTTATTATGTTCTTCTAGGTGACATGGTTATATAATTTGTAAGTTTTTGATTGCTCACTATAACAATTAATATGAATTTTTCACTTTTATCATCCAACTTTCCTCTTATCTCTTTAGTTACATGAGCATAATATACACATCCAAAAACTCTAAGATGAGATACACTACAAGACATACCTTATCGTGCTTCTTTTAGTACTATTTTCATCACACTCTTTGTAGGAGATTAATTTATCATAATAACAACACTTTCAATTGCTTTTGCCCAATACTCATTAGACAAGTTTCTTCCTTTGAACATGCTCCTTACCATGTTCATAATTGTCATGTTCTTCCTCTCTTCAACACCATTCTACTGCGGTGTGTATCTAGTTGTAAATTTCATTCTAATTCCATGTTTCTTGAAGTTAGCATGGAATGCCATTGAATTATATTATCCATCACGATCTAATCTCAATACCTTGATATGACGTTCACTATGGTTATCTACTAAGACTTTTAATTCTATGAACTTTACAAAAATTTTGGACTTATGCTTCAGGAAATAAACCCATATCTTTTTAATAAAATCGTCAATGAAAGTGAGGAAGTAACAACTTCCACGAATTGATTGTGTCATCATAGGTCCACACAAGTCTGTATGAACCAACTCTAGTGGCTTCTTTTCTCTGTATGCATCTCCCTTTGGAAAAATTTCACAGTGTTTCTTTCCCAAGATGCAACACTAACAAGTACTAGAAGGTTCTTTGATGGGAGGTAATCCACTAACCATTTGTTTCTGCTACAACAATCTCAAACCAGATAAATGAAAGTGTCAAAACCTAAAGTTCCATAACTAGTGATCATTAGAACATGCAACCGTAAAATAAATTACTTGATCACTGTAATTCATGATTAGATGAAAGAGTTTGGTATTTGTCATTTGCACCTTTGCTATCATTTGCTTGCTTGGAGGCTTGTCATATATAACACACTCTTGTCCATGAAAAATAATCTTGTATCCTTTTTGTATTAACTAACCAACAATAATCAAATTATGTTTGAGACCAGGGACATAATATACCTCTGAAATTTTCTTCAACTCCCCCTGATTGGTAAGAAAGTTGACCACTTCTTTGCCATCTACATCCATAGTCTTGTGAGTGCCCAACTTTACCTATATCTTCATAGATTGATATAGATTTGTAACAAAATTCTTGTTACCTGTCATGTGGTTACTGCAACCATCACCTAATTTCCACATATCATCAGAAGGTTCATGCATCATATGGAAAGTTAGGAACATGGAGTTAGTATTCTCTGTAGTCACATTAGCTCTCTCGTTTCCTTGATCATCTATCCTCTTCCTACAATCATGGGCATAGTGACCAAATTTATTTCAATATTAATATCTCACCTTTGATTTGTCAACTCTTTCATTGTTGTTGGATCTTCTGCTATTGATTCCACTTTCATTTTCCTGCTCTTCTCTAGCATCTCTCTGGCGACCATGTATTTTTCCTCGTCCTCTATCTCTCGATTTACCTTTGCCTCGACCTATGTCTCTTGATATAGAAACCTGACTTTTAAAAGCGACTTCTAAGGTGGAATCCTTATTTTTGTCTATCCTTCCCTCATGGGATAGAAGTGACCCAATAAACTCGTCATCTGTCAACGTTTCCAAATCCTTGGCTTCTTATATGGCTACTACTACAACATCAAACTTGGTAGACAAAGATTTGAGTACTTTTCTCAACCACCGTTTGATGTTCAATATCATCACCATAAATCCTTAACCTCATTCATAAATGAATCAATGTCCTTTGTTTCCTTCATCTGTAGACTTTCAAAATCTCTCATAGTATTCTGCAACTTAAAAATATTGACTTTGGCCATACCTTTATAGTGTGTCGCAAAAGTATCCCACACTATATTTGCTGATGACGTGGTCATAATCTTCTAGAACAATGTTAGGTCCACTCCTTGCTCGATAAGATGCAACGCTTGTGCATTCTTATTTTTATCTTTCTTCCATTGTTCCCTATATGCATTGGTGAGGTCTTATTTAGTTGCTTCATCTTTATAATCTGGAGATCCACTTGTGACATACTCTCAAACATCACGACCCTTTAACTTGGTCTCCATATTAATGGTCCACACATCATAATCCTTCCCTATAAATGGTGGAAACCGCATCTGGAAACTAGATGAAGCCATCTTTAAAAAATATCTCCTATTAAAATAATAAAATTCCTTCCTTTTTATAAAAACCCTTAGAATCCCTTTTTACAACTTTTAATAAAGCTCTTAAAAAAACCCCCTTTAAGGCTTTCTAATTAAACTTTAAAAAACCCTTTTTCAAAGCCCTTGTTTTAAAAAGCTTTTAAAAAAATAAATTCAAAAAACATTATGAACCCTTTATTCCTTTTGCATATAAAAAGTTCTCTTTTTTAAAGGAAGGTCACATACCAAACTCTCATATAAGTAAAAAAACTCTGAAGGGCCTTTTCAAACAATGAATTTTAAACCTTTTATTTGCTCATGGGTTTTGCAGCCTTTGACAAAGGGATCCTGCAAAAGTGACCAAAATTTCACGGTATTGAAAGTGTGGACCAAAATATTGCATCTTTAACACTTATGACTTGTGGTTGTCACTCCTTTTAATCTTTAAACATTCAACACTTTTGCAACAGATTTTTGTTTATAAAAAACACTGTCGACCTCCTTTACTTGGCCTTCTTCTTGCAGGCTCCACAAATCTTGTATTCCTTCCTTGGCTATAATATGAATTTGTTGGAAAATTAGAGACAGAAAGACACAAAATTTCACACACTCAATAACATGAGTTATGGCACTTCAATTGATCACACAAACTTGATGATTACAATGGACTCGGTGTGGGGTATTTAAACTTTTCGACCAACAACTCACTCAAAATAAATTAACATGGACGCACACAATTTAAATTTGACTTTACCAAAAAAAAAGTGAACTGGAATTAACTCAACTTGACTTAATTAACTGACTCACTAAATTTATACTAATCCGCATGCAGGAGTAATTATCTATCTTTGACGATTTGGTTAAATGAATTAAATGTGAAGAACTTATATCGTTTTTCATTATTTCATGTCATTGTTCTAATACTTATAGTTTATTTAAGGCTCACAATCCTATTTTGATTCTTGGGTTGCATCCTTAAGGTGTGTCCTTAATCATTTAGGAATTAAGAGAACCCACAATCAAATCAATCGAATGCAAATATTTATGCTCCTTAAAGTGTCTGAACTATGGTGAAAATATTTCTATGTAGAAACAAGTATTGCGAAGCTTATAGTACTTGAAATGGTGAAACAAATAGTGAAAGAAGTTAGTTTCATCTATAAGTTATGGCTTTCTGAGCATATATTTTGTTGTTTTCCTTGTGCAAATATTCCTGAGGGTACATACTAAGGTATTTTTACTCCCATGAACTAATAAATCACTGAAAGAGGCTCGCGAGAAGATATGGATGGTTGACTCGAAGGTATTTTAAAATTTAACACAAACCCATAAATTTGAATGATCGTTGTATTATTTTTACATTGAGAGCACTTCTAATAACTAATTTTTTAAGGAATCTCTATCTTGTGTTACAGGGACTCATAGTAAAGTCAAGAATGGAATCTATTCCACATTTTAAAAGGCCATGGGTACATGAGTATGAACCCTGCAAAGATATCTTGGATGTTGTGAACGTTCTATCTAAATTCTTAAAAGATACATTTTTAATGACTATTAATTGAAATGTTTGTTTCTTAATTTTCCACAAACATCCAATATGATGAAAAATATTTTTTATTGGTTTGAAGTTTCTATTTGATTATCTTCACAAGCCAAAAATGAAAATAGCTCACAACAATTTATGGTTACATATGATTTAGGCAATCAAATCGAAAATTTTGATTAGGTCATGAGGAGTAAGAAGAACTTTTACAAAGGAAGTAACTGAGAATATTTCCTCTTAGTTCTAGTTATTATGATGTTTCCGCCTAATTACCTCACTGGACAAAGCAAATGACAAAATTTGTTGATATATAACTAGTTGCCATACCATTTCTACTCATTTGTACTCTCTCATCTTAGTTAAATATGTTAAGATCAAATTGTTGATTAAGAAAAGTTCAATGTTCATTATATTGTACTTGAGCCTTGCAAAAACTTGTTTTTGTGGCTCTCTCGAATCCAACTAGTCAGTCAGAAAGCACTACATAGGAGGCATATACTTGGAGTCAGGTATGCTTTTATGTATATTGATGAATACAACTAGAATTATATCGAGTTAGTTTTGGAATTTTAAATATGTTAGTTTATCAAGGCTGATGGGACTTATAATGGTAATTATTTTCCATTTATATTAAGTATAATAAACGAGTGGCACGAGACTTACATTGCAGGGGTGTGCAATTTTTGCTAGTGGAAGTCCATTTGATCCTATTACTAATGTGGCATGTCCCACCAAGACACTATTCAATCTTCTCGTATGGAAATATGTATCCAAAAAACTAATTATTGTGGTGTGGTTGAAAATGTGGCATGCTAATATAATAATTCCCCTGAAATGACGACGAGCAATATTTCCCAGTCTATGCACTATTTAATACACTGTTAGTATCCATGAGAGGATATTTTCGGCCCTTGCCCTTGAAGCATTTTGGAAAATCTGGCATACCAATTTTCCCTTTTCCAACTGAGGTGACAACTCACCTTCTTCGATTCTCGTCTCGTCCATCCACTAGCGCTCACCTCATGCCTTACCTTGATATGTTGAACCATCATTGCATGATGCATACATCATGCATTAAATTTATAATTTTGAATTTACTTAATTGTTTTGTTTTAAGTGAAATTGCTTTTTATTTAGAAGTTTGACAGTGGGAAAAGGCTCCTCCTCATCCCTGCACTCTGCTTCCCCACACCACCAAAGAAGGGGGCTTTCCCTGAGTAAAATAAATGACCCGAGTTCAAGCATGGTCGTGAGAAGCTTGATTGTATTTGGCATAGTAAAAACCTAAGCAGCAGGAGTAAGAACAAATCAGATCTTTAATGAGCCATTTGGTCATTTATGTGATTGACTATGGCTAGAAAATGAGCGGGTGCACAAATATTTTCATTTCTCATTTTTTTTGGGTGACCTGTTTACAATTTTAGTAGTGTAAATATCTTTGAATCGCAGTGAGGTATTTCTAGGTCGTTTCTTTTGCAAAATACATACATATTTGGAGCACTAAATATCTGACTGATCATAAATTATATTTTTTTGGGGTAAGATATGTTGCGTTGGTTGGATTTATAGTCATCCCTGACTTTATGCATTTTGATAAAAGTTTAATAGTCAACATAGTTTATGAATATGCAATCAACATGAAGACATTTTTATATGCACACATGGAATCCATAACTCATATGGATATTGGTTGTCTTCTGGTTTCCTTGCACGTAAGCATATTGGTTTTCTTTAGGTTTCCTTGCAAGTAAAAATCCATGTAGAGCTTTATATGTTTTTTATTTTATTTTTAAATATTAAAAAAAACGAGTGCAATTATTTGTAATTTTTTTTTTACATTTACATTGTTTAAGTTCCAAACATGTTCTTGGAAATTTTTATTGTATCAAAGTAATTATGGTTGGTGTCAGTCCATGAGGTAACTCCAACAAAACTGAATTGAATTACATTAAAGGGTGCACACAAATATATACATGGAGGATGAGACTCTTGGGATTCATCTCCCAATGTCTCTTCAACTTCCACCTCTCCTGATTTTCTATTTAAACTATTTTTACAATTTCACCCAATCCCTAGTATTGGGTGTCAACATTACCCCCCTTAATCTGAAGGGATGTTGGTGATTCCAAGCATCATTCTAAATCTTTCAAACTTTTCTCTTCCAAGTGATTTGGTGAAGATGTCTGCAATATGCTCATTTTTGGAACAATGGCGTAGATGGATTGTCTTGGCCTCAACATGGAGTCGAATCAGATGGTATTTTGTATTGATGTGATTCATTCGATCATGGAACTTTGGGTCCTTGGAAAAATTTATTGCATAAGTGTTGTCAATCATGAGTGGATTTGAATGCATTTGTTTCATTTGCAAATCTTCCAGAATTTTCCCAAGCCACACAATTTCCTTTGTTGCTTCAGCTACTGCCACATATTTTGCCTCAGTTGTGGAATCTGATGGAACTGATTATTTTCATGATCTCGAGGAGACAACTCTTGATCTAATACTCATAGTATAACCTAGAGTAGATACCCCGGTTTCTTTGTCTCCATCAAAGTCTGAATCAGAGTATCCAATCAAGCTGAAGTCGCCCACCTATTTATACATGAGTCCAAAGTCTTAAGTCCCTTTCAAGTAATTTAGAACTCTTTTTGCAGCAGACCAATGTGCCTCACAAGGCTTTTTCATAAAGCTGGAGAGGATTCAAAAAAAAATGAGATGTCTGGTCTGGTAATAGTTAGGTAGTTTAGACTTCCTACAAGTTGTATATACTTTTTTTCATCCTCAAATTTGTTTCCTCCAATGGATGTGAGCTTCAAGTTTTGTTCCATTGGAGCAGTCGAAGGATTGCACTCATCTATGCCAAAATTGTTCAATAGATCTCTAATGTACTTCTTTTGAGAGAGGAATACAAACTTAGGATTTTGGGTTACTTCAATACCAAGATAGTAGTAAACATAGCCCAAATCAGTCATTTCAAAATCTTTCCTCAGTTCCTTCTTTATGAATGCAATATAGCTCTCATTATTCCCTGCCATCAAAAGATCATCTACATACACCACATGATATACAACTGTTTTTCCAACTTTCTTGACAGACAAATTTGCATCATCAAGATCATAATGTTTGAATTTAAGTTTCATAAGATGCTCAGTTAACTTCTCATACCAGGCTCGCGGTACTTCTTTGATGCCATACAAGGATTTTACAAGCTTGCATACTTTTTTTTCTTGGCCCTTCTCATCAAATCCTTCTGGCTGGGACATAAAAACATTCTCCTTTATATATCCATTCAATAAATAAGTTTTTACATCAATCAAATGGAATTTCCAACCGTTCTGAGCTGCTAAAGCAAAGAGTATCTGGATGGTAGCCCATTTTGCTATGGGGGAAAAAGTCTCCTCA
Organism: Pinus albicaulis; assembly: GCA_034641835.2. Taxonomy (NCBI): domain Eukaryota; kingdom Viridiplantae; phylum Streptophyta; class Pinopsida; order Pinales; family Pinaceae; genus Pinus; species Pinus albicaulis. The sequence goes on from MU968389.1 coordinate 1,301,704, forward strand.
TAATCGATCCCTTCTTTCTGTGCAAAAACTTTTTCCACATGCATGTCTTTGTACTTGTAAAGTGAGCCATCAACTTTGTACTTGCTCTTGTAGACCCACTTGCAGCCAATTAGTTTGGTTCCCAATGGAGGATCAACTAGCTTCCAAGTGCCATTCTTTATCAAGGCATCATATTCCTTATGCATCACTTCATTCCATTCCTCGTGAGAAGCAACTTATTGGAAGGAATTTGGTTCAAAATATGTAGACAAATTCAATTCATAATTATAAGAAACATCCATATCAACAGGTGAATCATAATCATCTACATCACCTCCATTTTGTCTAGTGGAACTTCTTGATCCTGTCTTTTCAACCTCATTAGGGAAAACATTTTCAAGTGTCTTTGTCAGCCATTTTGGAGGACCTTTCTGAGATGGCCCAGACTTCTCAGTTGATTGAGTTAGGGTTGAATGAAGATTCAGTCTCCCAATTTTGTCAATCGAATCACTCAAAGTGTCATCCGTGGCTGGATTTTCATATGGGGGAGAGAGTGCTTAAAAAAAATATTCCACGTATTGATTTATTACAGGAATCCCCCCTTCAAGATGTGGAATATGATTATAAAATTCTTGAAATGACTTTTCATGCCCTAATATATCTAAGCGATCAAGCTGTCGCTCAACAACATTTTCAGTCTTAGAAGATTCAAGAAATATGACATTTATAGATATTACAAATTTCTTATTAACTTCATCATAGAGACGATATGGTTTGGATATATTTGAATACCCCAAGAAGATACACTTATAACTCCTTGCACCAATTTTGTTTCTTTGTTCCTTAGGTATCAAGGCATAACATGTGGAACCAAAGACCTTGATATGCTTTACCGAAGGAATGTGGCCATGCCACAATTCATAATGAGTCTTGTTTCTAATTTCATTAGAAGGACACCTATTCTTTATACACATAGAACTGCATCAGCCCAAAACATCACTTTTACAATCTTGAAAAACAACATGGAGCGTACCATATTTAAAATTGTCATATTCATTCTTTCAGCTACACCATTCTGTTGGGGATTGTAAGGCACGATTGTTTGATGTTTGATCCCATGTTGGAAAAGATAGTTTTAAAATTCATTTGAAGTGTATTATTTTCCATTATCAGTGCAAATAGAGCCAATATGAGTTTTTGCATCATTTTCAATCCATGCATGAAAGTTATTGAATGTTTGAAAAGCATCAGATTTTTTCTTTAATAAGTAAACCCCAACACATTTTGGTGTAGTCATCAATAAATGTCATCATATATTTATTTCCATTTGTCAAAGGAACATGCATGGGGCGACATAAATATGAATGAATAAGTTCAAGTTTTGCATGTGCTCTGGAATGTGAATCATGAAAATACTATTTGCTATGCTTTCCTAGAATACAAGAATCACATTGCTTAAGTTTCCCAGGAATGATAGGAAACCGGTAACACTATTTTTCTTCAACAATCGAAGGATATCATAGTTCAAGTGTCCAAATCCATGCCATAAAATGATAGATGAGAATGTACCTTGAGAACTGAATACAAAGCTTTACACATGAGCATAGTTACCTTGTAGCTTTATAATTCTTTCTTCTTCTTTCCCTCTCATGACAAGGGAGTGATTTGATGCTTTTATGACCTCAACCTTGCCATCAAACATATGAATGGAGTGTCCTTGCTAGCAGATGTGGACCAAAGACAATAAGTTTCACCTCAACTTTGGAAGGTATAGAACCTCATGTAGAATAAAGTCTAGAAGGCCGGGTAGTTTAAGCCTGAATGTGCCAAGCCCTGATGGCTTGAGTTTTTATTTGTCTGCGAAGTACACTGATCCATCAAACTTTTTAGTAAATTATTCAAAAAATATTTTATAGAAGTCATGTGGCATGTTTCTCCTAAATCAAACAATCAATAATTTTTCTAAGAAGAAATTGAAGCATTAAACAAGTCTTCAGTTACTCCAATATTACAATGTGCCACAACGTAATGAGTAGATTCAGGTGCTTTACCTTTCTCTTTCTCATGATTTTTACCTTTGCCTTCATTTATTTCCTGCTCAATTCTCTCCCAAGGTAGCTTACATGTGGATGCATCATGCCCATCTCTATTTCAATGTGTGCAATGAAGATCAAATTTTTCTCCTTGAAATTGTCTGCCCCCGCTACCACTGAAATTTCTTCTTCCTCTTCCTCTTTGGATACCTCTTCCTCCAGAATAATTTTGAGCATGATTATTCTCTCTATGTGCAAGACACACAAATTCTTTAGAAGATTGCAGAGCTGTCTTCTTCCCAAAAGCCTTTTCTCTCTTTGCAAACTTCTACTTAAGGGATTCAAAGGTAATCTTCTTGTGGTTCCCACTTACTTGCAATGACTCAAGATAATGTGAGTAAGTGGGATATATTACCTTGACATAAGCTATGAGAGGTATGTCCATTTCAACACCAGTGTTTTTAATGTCATGCATGATAGATTTTACTTCTGATGCTAAAGCAATAGGGTCATCATTTTTCAATTCAATACTGAATGGTTTAATCATCAATTGAAGAACCTCAAGTTCTGAGTGTGAGTCATACACTTCTTTCAACTTTTCAAGGCTTTATAAGCATTTGAGAATGGTGTAATATGGAAACTCACCTTTTCATTTACATATGGCGCAATAAAGGCTAGGCCTTGTTGTTCTTGTTGTCCCAAATGGTGGTCTCCTTATCTTATGTAGGCTTTGCAGGTGCATTTTTTCGGTCTCCTTCACAATTTCCCTTCCACAACTCATTAAAAATGAAAGTGTGCTTGATTTTCCGAGACCACTCAAAATAATTCTCCTAGATATGACTGAATGCATTCTAATATATACTCTAAAAAAGGAATTTTCACTCTGCTACCACTATGCCAATACTATAAAATAAATGAATTATGTTCTAATTTATAAAAAAAAATTCAATGTTTTATACAACAGAGGTATATTTGGGGGAGGGATTATGAGGTGAATGTATGTATTTGGGGGAGGGCATATATGGGGAGGGTATGTATGGGGGAGGTAAAATATGGGGAGGTTAGTGCCTGAGGGAGGGTGTAACTGTAGTAGCAATGCTCAACTTGGTGGAGTAGGCTGAGGTATATACCAAGCCACGGTAAAAAAAAATGGAGATGAGACTGCGTATGTACCAAACACGAGTCATATGGAGTCCAATGGAGCTGATTGCATATATGAGGAGGTTGCATTGTTGAGGGCCGAAGCATTATGGAGTCGGGTAATGGACTTTTTGTATGGGGGAGGAGTCGATCAGGAGAAAAGCGGAGGAGAAGGAGAGGGAAACTCTGGAAAGCACTGTGGGCGTGGAGTTGAGGAGAGGGCCGAAGGGCCATGCGGAGTGTAAAACATAACCGACTGTGGGTGGAGGTGGAGGGTCGGGGGTTCCAAGCCACGGTGGGAAGAGGTATGACTATGCGTATGGATGATGGATGAGATATATTACTTTTTTTTAGGATAATTAAAAATCTGAGCTACAACAAGGCCTTTAGAGTTTCACCATGGGTCAAATATGGTGACGTGAATGATGGTGAACCAAGACTAGTCTATTTACCATGGGTCAAAGGCACCAACCTGAATTATGGTGACTAGCTGATGCTAAATAATGCACCATGTGTCAGAGATATTGACCAGAATTATGGTCAAAGGTACTGACCAAAGTTATGGTGACTAGTTGATGTTGTTGATTTATCATAAGTCAAGTGTTTCTACCCAATATTATGGTAATTAGATGATGTTGATGTTAATGATGAATCATCATAACATTTTCTTAGAGAAATTTGTCAACAAGAGAACATCTGGATAGTCATTATGAATATGTCCCTAACTAAGAGGGAGTGTCTAATTTTCTAGCTATGGTCGGTCTTTATAATTAATGTTTTAGCCTTTTAAATAAATGCAATAATTAATTAAAACCATGTTCTTCATGTCGACTTCAAAAGATAAATTTTGAATTTTAGCCTCTAAATATAAAGTTAGCCCTCGAAGAAGGACAGGTCGGCCAACCTTGTAGACACATCACCTCGGTTCATTCAACATCTCTCTATATGCCCATTCAACCTCCTCACTTGGTAAGAATAATTTGGATCACTTGTTCTTTTCCATATAAAGTAAGAAAAAATTTCAACAACTCTTCTTATATTCTATACTCATGGAAGGTTATCTAAAGGTAATAGATTAAGGTTCACTCTCTGGGAAAACTGAATTTCTAGACAGATTTCTTCCTTGAGGCAGAAGACTGAATTCTCGAGTAAGAAGACTAAATCTCTGAGATAGACTTCTCTATGTGGCATAAGGTTGAATCTCCTAGAAAAACAACTACTTATGACGCATATCAAATTTCTTAGGAAGATTGAAATATTCTTGTCAGAAAGTTGACCTAAATTTATGAGGATACGTATCTCTGTTTGACCAAGTAAGCCTTGAATTTGATTATGGATAGTTTGACTTTGTTTTTTTGACTAGATGTATCTCTTATTGAACTAAACAATTTCTTTAAGGAAAAGGTTGATGGTTATTTCCCCCATATGGGGTTTCCGAAGGTAAAAATATTGGTGTCTCGTGTGTGGTTGCCTCTTTATATCCTACTTTCATAAATGTTACTAATTATGTCTTCTGTGTAATTGCTTAATGCTGACTGAAAAATAAGAAAAATATCAAAAATATGAGATCATTAGAAGTAATTATCAGTTTAGAAGACCTAAGAAAAATCAACATGAGCAAAGTCACAAGTTAGGATGCTTTGACTTAACTAACATCTATTTTGACCAAGCTAGCGTCTCTTTTTAATTTTTGCCATTGGAAATAGATTGTGTTAAGAAAAATCACTCAATTAGGAGGTAAACAACCTATTTTACAAATAAATCAATATCTAATATGTTAGACCAAGAAATTTTCCTAATTTAGGAAAATGAGGCATCCTAGATGTCATACGAAGTGATTTTCCTAATTTAGACAAATATGCATCTTATCTTGAACTCTAATTCAGCTGAAAGGTTGTAGTAAAACAAACCCCTCACTAAGGCATGCATTATGTGTATTCAATCAAAATGTTTGGCTTCTTGCATTCCAACTCTAAGATTTTCTTTCTTGTTGTTTGTTTGTCTTCTCAGAAAATAATATATGCTAGCAACTTACCTATGGATATTGGCTCACCATTGCTTAAGCTCAAATGATATTTTCCATAACACAACCTTCTTTTGTTCTACATGGTGGTTTATAAGTTTGTATGTATTTGTTGGCTAAATTTTGTTAAGTAAACAAGTGAGTTGTCCATAGTTGATGTAGAATATTATGTGATATTTGAACAAGATCTAAGTACGTCATCATATTTCTTACACTTGTTTATATGTAAGTCAAGCACTTGTGAGGCATAGTTAACTACCATTCATGCTTAGTATATTAAAATATCAATGATACTTAATTAAATCAACATTATTTGACATGAAATTTGTGATTGGTGAATTGAAAATTGTTTAGTATAAGGAATATTGTGCACTTATGGGCAGGAAATAAAATTCAAGGTTTTTTATTTCATTTTTATTTTTATAATTTTAATATTCTTCCATTAATAAAGAAATCAACTTTTGCATTCACTAGATATATAATTTGTTTTTTCTATTTTAATCATTTTACGAGTTGTGTTCATTATCTATTGGACTTGTGAGACTGTGAATTTTGGTTGATTATTGCATAATAGGTTGGTACTTTGTGATTTTCTTGCTTGAGATTATGTGAAATTGGTGAAAACATACATGGAGTGAGGTAGGCAACTTTTATCTGACATGGAGCAACTAGCCTTATCTAGCACTCAAGTTCAATATTATCAAGATATCAAGGGAATTATGAATATAACTAGGTATTTGTGGTGATAATCAATGCTACAATTCAAGCACATCTTGCATGCCATAGTGAGAAGCTTTGAACCTCACCTATTTGAATAGATTTTGTGAAACATATTTGAAGTACTTTTTTATTGGGGGGAATCTTTAAAACCATAATTTGAAGAGATTGAGATAATAACAATAAACATGAGCAATTAGGATGATTGATTCTCAACCATTCTTTTTAAAACAAAGGTGTACAATATAGCGTATAATGAAATCTATGCTTTGTGTTACTATATATTGACAAAAAATCTTGATCTATTGGAGAAAATGGATATTAACAATAATTTTTTATTAATAAAATAACTATTAAACATAATTAAAGTAGGAACTATTTTTCTTAGTTGCAAGTTAAAATGTATTTTTATTTATTTAAATTTAATTATAAATGTTTATTAACTTTTTTATGGTTTTACAAAATATTAGAAATAAAATTAAGAATATAATCTTATTAAAAAAAACCATTTAATATAGATTTTTTTAAAAATAATAAACAATAACTTTTAAAATATATTTGATTGTTTTTTTATTTGTTTTTTTTTGGGTTAAATTGTTTCCATTTTTTTGGTTAAACTGCTTGCACTTTTAGTATAATCGTAAGAGAAATATAATTATTTTCCTTTTTATTAGATATTTTATATAACTTATTATTTTTTTTATAAGATATTTTATTTAGCTTATCATTTGTTACGTTTAAATTTAAATTTATTTACTTCCACCAAAACCCGATAATATATTTACGGTTTGTTTCGAAATTTTCTTGCCCCATCTTAAATATTAGATCACATTTTCAGTAAAAAATAAACACTAAACTAAAATCAAATCATATGAATAAAACGTGTACACATTAATATATATATATATATAATTACAAATACATTTATATGGACATTTGTCACAAACTCAAAATCTATCCATAAATACATGTGCTCTAGTTCAATATTTGTATTTGGTTGATGGTTTGAAATAGTCGATATAGGTCAGCCATTTTTTTGGGATACAATAAAAACTTCTAACAACATGTTGAACGGCAGAAATGTGGCAGTGGTGGTTTGAAATAGTATATATAGGTCAGCGATGGTTATTTCGATACAATAAAAATTTCTAAGAACATTTTCGATTTTGATTTTCTAAAAAAAATGTATAGATAATTACATTTGGTTTTTTTAATATTTAAAATAATAAAATAATAAAAATATATGTTATATGTGGGCATTTGATTTTTATCTGCAAAGAAATTAGAGGGCAACCAATATCATTTCTAAGTTTTGGATGTCATTTGTGCATTAAAAATGTCTTTATGTTGATTGCAAATTCATAAATTATATTAATTGTTTATTTTTCATTGAAGTAGATAAAATAAAAATGTCTTTATGTTGATCGTAGATTCATAAACTATATTAATTGCTTAACTTTCATTAAAATGCATAAAGTAAGAAAAGAGATCCATGTAAGAGGAGAGATCAGAGCATTTAGTGCTCGAAATATTATATATTAAAAAAAAAAAACTAAAAATACCTCATTGAGATTCAAAGATATTTACATTGTTAAAATTGGAAAGATGTCCACAAAAAAAATGATAAATTGAATATCTTTGTGAACCGCTTTTTTTATAGCCACAATCAATCATATAAATGACCAAATGGCTAGTTTAATATTTGATCTGTGCTCATTCTTTCTTTTCTAGTTTTTATTATGCCAAATACAATCAAACTGCTCGCAACCATGATTGAACTAGGGTCATTTATTTTATTCAGCTAAAGCCCTTGGTTTTGGTGGTGTGGGGAAGTAGAGTGCACGAATGAGGAAGAGCTTTTGCCTGTGGTCAAAATTCAAAATCAAAGTAGATTTCACTTAAAGTGCAACAATCAACAAGATTCAAAATTTAAATTGGAGTAAGCTAACCATTCGATGTAATGCCTTTTGGGTTTTGTGCCCCCGGTGACCGGCGAATCCCTCCGGCGAACGTGGCCCCACGCCCGTCCCCGTCTCCGTCCCACGACTCTACCGTTTGAAGGAGCCTGTTATGCACGAGGGTGCCCATGAATGCAAATGATTTCCCGCTTTAGCCCACTGCGAACAGGTCAGTGCAAACCAGTCGAGGGAAGACGGGGAGGGGCGTGGCATGATCCTGTAATCGAGCGGAACGTCTCCTTAACCAATGGACCGATTGAATATGACAGAATGAAAGCCATTGCAGCCATCGCTGGAATACTACTGAGTCTATCGATTGAACGAAAGTCACTGGATTGAAGACAAAAAGGGATTGGACGGCTACTGAAAATCGGTCTGTTTTGTTTAGTGACTATCTGTTTTTTAATTCGATGTCTGTGTATTTTTAAGTGAGAATCCCTGTTGCGCCCACTCCACTGTTGCATCAACTCGCTTAAACGAAAGTCGCTGAACCACTACTAAAAATCAATCTGTTTTGTTTAGTGAATGTTTGTTTTTTATTTCGATGTCTGTGTATTTTTAAGTGAGAATCCCCGTTGCGCCCACTCCACCGTTGCAACAACTCGCTTAAATAGATACTCTCTTAAAAATGGTGATGCAAGTGAAATGGGAATCAATAATTGCCCTTCCAGTGCAAAACCCTAAAGAAAAGCTCATCTTCTCTAGGTCGGATCTAGATTGGTCTCTTGTACAAGGAAAACACATGGAATCCTTAGATCAGATTGCAAAAATTCCTTCAACTAGAGTTGGAGACTTTATTAAAGGAGAGGAAATGAACCCAAATGCTCCATGTTCTTTCGCCTGGGTACAAAAAAAACCTCCAGGCTCAAGGCCTACTTCTTCCTTGGTATATGAAGTGTAAGTTTTTTTATAAATCCTATGTATATATGTTGGTATGAATAGTGCTCAAATAGTTTTCATGGAATCATATGTATTGAGTTTCCAAATTTTTTTATGCAGCTATGCTTGTTCATATGGCCCCGATGACGGAAGGGGACAAGATGAAGTGAAGCGAAAATAATCATTTGTGAAAAAGAGGAGATTGCCAATGCCATTTCATTGTAAAAATTATGGTTCAAACCCCTGAGGTTACGATAATAACATATAACATGTATGAGCATGTAGATAGCCAAGGATTCCCTTGTCATGGCCAACATGACACCTCGGGTCCTACTAGGGTGCTGCATCAACCAAAGTTATCAAGGGACATGGTTTCCTATGTAGAGAGTTGTTTCTTCTTGGATGTGCCAGTTGACTTTGTTTTCAAAATGCATGTTAAAAAATATATTGACATGGATGCCACAACTCGAGATAGGAATTTATTTTTGTGTAGAAAAGATGTTGTTAAAATATATAATCGTCTAATGAAAGGAAATTATCAGTTGCATAAGAAGGATGAAATGTGTGTGAACCTTTGGTATAGGAAACACCAAAATGATTTTTTCTTTTATCAAAAGCCCAATGGTGGAGATGTCCCTTTTATAGTTGGAATTCAGACGAAGTAGATGTTGGATACCATGGTCAAGATATCGAATAATAGCCTAATATCCATGGATTCGACATTCAGCACAAATAAGTATGGGGTGAGTGTATTGAGAATGATTGATCTAGTACAATAACTTGATTAATAATGATTGATGATATGAAGTTGATGATCTATGTATTTTGAATGTGATAGTATCAATTGTACACACTCATCGTGTTTGATCACCAACAAAGTGGGGTGCCAGTTGCATGGGTGGTGGCATCACGTAATACATCACAGGACATTTCTCTATGGTTGGAGCAGCTCATGCATAGGTGTCACCAAGTTGATCATAGTTGGAAAGTTAATGCTTTCATGGTTGATGATGCATTTGCTGAAATTGGTGCTTTAAGGTAACTTCAATATTCTTAATTTACCATACAACTTGTATTTATTACAAAAATAACATGCTTGAAATGAATTGAATGTGGCAAGAGAATCACAAGGTGCAATGTTATCTTGTGTGTTTGGCACGTACATCGACAATGGCTAAAAAATGTGAATCGACTGGCTAGTAATCTAGAAATAGCAAAAGAAATGTTTAGTGATTTGGGTTTAATTATGAATTATTGTTCCAATGTTGAAGTGAGCACTGCAATTAATGCTTTCTTCAACAAATTTACTGATGAGGAAAAGTTCCTAGACTATTTCCACAAGAATTGGGTTGTTGGTGACAAGATTTGTAAGTTGAAAAACTCTTAAGTTACATTTCTCTTTTTGGTTTGAAATACGGATGAAATATCTTTCATTAACCCAAATTTTATGCAATTAGGGATGTGGGTCAAAGGTTGTCGGGATTTTCCCCATGCAAATCATGAGACAAACAATGTTGTGGAATCGTATCACTGTTACCTAAAGACAAACTTTCTATCTGATAGAAGAAATAAATGTTCTCATAGGATGGATTGGTTGATATATGTTCTTCTAAAAAATGTTGAACTCTGTTATCGGTTTAAGGAAATTCTAAAAAAGGAAGGATTTTTAAATAATTACAAGAAAGAGAAATAGTTGGAATCATCAATGGAAAAAGCAAAAAAAATACTAGATAGTGATTGCAACCCTCATTCGCAAATGTCTCATGATTTTTGGGTGTGGAGTCAATCTAAAGTTAATAAGCAATATCTTGTCACTTGTCATCGTACAAGTTTCATAACTTGTGATTTACCATGGTATTTTCATGGCAACATATGCAAGCATGCCATAAAGGTGGGTTGGTTGTGTTTCGATTCAATGGATTCAAACCAATTACAAAATCATCAAAGCACAAATGAGTCATACAATGACCCTCCTGAGATAAATATAGAGGCAGTATCTGATCTTCCTGAAGATGCAAACACAACTGCCATGGATAGTCGCAATGTTGATGTAAATGTTGAACAAATTGAGATGGCTAAGGAGGAGTTATTTGGCTACTTAGACCTGGTTCGAAACAATCCTCTTGCTACTTTGACCAAGATTGAATAGTTGATTGCTTTAGTTAAAAAATTGTTGGATGATGCCAACAATATTCATATTATGGATTATGAATTCAAGTGTGGATTGGGTGATTTTGAGTTGTCTTTGAAGAGGAAGAAGAGTTTCCTAAGTGCCAAAAAGAGAAAAAAAACAAGGCAAAACAATGCAATATTGGAAATTAACTTGAATATCCAGGAAGATGAAGATGAATCGTTTCAGTTTGAAGAACTCAACAAGCGAGGTCGCCCTCGCGCCAAAAATGAATGCTTTTCCAGGTTTCTTGTGAACGATTTTGTTTTCAATTTGATATTAATATTTATTCCTGTATCAACTGTATTTGATGTATTAATGTTTTGTTGACTATGTCCATGTATGTTTGATAGGTGGTGAGGATATTGTTGGAGATTTCTCTAATTGGATGGAATTGTCATTTAAGGTGATTAAATAACTCCATGCATTTACACTCAATATTTTAATACATTTATTGTTTTGTAAGTCATGGAAGATAGTTTCAAGTGGTTTTGCATACTTGCATAGTTGCATGTATTGGTGTGAAAACAATAATCTGATATATAAATTCGAATAAAAACAATGGAAATGTAACAAAATTATTAGAGGAACTGCAATGAAATTGTAACTAAAAATGTCAAACACAATTTTACCAGTTTTTTATAACTAACAAAAAAAACTGGAGAGTTATATATTACAACATCAAATATAATGCCTTTGTTATCTATGAGTTGCTGCAATGATGAGCCAGTGTTGCAGCAACGGTGAGCCAGTGTGTCAGCAACTGTGAGCCAGTATGTCAGCAATGGTGGCCCAGACTGTCAATTTGAATCTATGGATGAAGGGGGACATTCATGAATATTGTTGATACAATAATCACTATGTCCTGGTTCATCGAGACAAAGATACCCTCCTGTCTCCATAATTACATTCTAGCAATCAGATTCTTCTTTTTTTGTCATCGCATATTTCTTTTTATATACCCTTGTTGGGAGCTAGATCATTGGATACTGAAATATAAGACCTATCCAGTGATTCCCACACTTTCCCATAGTAATAATATACCGAGCAACCATTGTTAAAGTTGTCTTTAAGTTGATGTAGTTAATGGATCTTTATTTCGGGGTTGTTTTCCCATGCTATCTCACCTTGCTTTACATCCTCCCTATGCCTTAGCTTCCAATAAATGAATCTGGCATGCACAATATGCAATGGTCATATCCCTATTCTCGGAGATAACCTCTGTTACTTCTGGAGAGTTGATGTATTTTTGATGTTCTTCTATCACCTCCATAGGTTTGGGATGTTCTCCTCTAACCCACAGAAGGCTCTCGTAATTATGCAAATAAATGTTCAGATCATCCAACCAACTGCCCTGATTTCTCAAATACGATACAAATGCCCTCAATTGGACATCCCCTGTAACATGGTTGGGATTCCATTTTGTATTATAAGATACAAAAAAATTATGTTGGTACAGTTCATAGAGAAAGTCTTTATCTTGATCACAAATTGACATATATGCCTCCAAGAAACCATCACTGCTTTTAACCTGGAGAGGGATATTTTTGATGATAGCATTCTTTTTAAATATCATGAATTTTTCAGTCAAGTACGCATTGTAATTGGTTGAAGGAGCCCTGCAAGTGAGCACACCATCCATTAGATGTCCGATTTCTTGCTTATCCTTATCCAACTTGGTCACTCTCCTTTCTAGCTTAGCCACTGTTCTTTTATGTCTTTGTAAAACTTTGTTTTGATATTATTCTTCGCATATCTTGGAAAGTTCATGAAGTGATTTGTTGTGCACACTGTAAGGTATTCGGTGTCTCGGATATGCATATTTAGATAGCTGTAATTTATCCTTTGGCTCCTCATCATCTTTTTTCTCACCAATGGCTTTGGTCAGTTTGATCTCTGGTTCCTCATCCTCTATTAGTTTCATATCTGGTTGTTGTTCCTTGGTGTCTATACCCATTTCTTTTGTATCTTTGATATGTAATTCATGTTCCTCTGCATGGACAGCTGTCATTTTGGTATGGGACTCTACAACTTCAATGTCATCCGTCTGTTTTTTCCAAGGGGTATATCTTGTTGGACCCTGGGAGAAGGAATACCTATGTCATCAATGGGTATGGACTTTGCAACTTCAATGTCATCAGTATTTTTTTCCAAGGGGTATATCTTGTTGGACCCCTGGAGAAGGAATACCTATGTTATCAATGGGTATGGACTCTACAACTTGGGCCAAGAAATCTAATCTATCAAAAGTTTCTTTTTGTCTGAGCTCATTTTTTAGGGTTTTAACTTTGATATATAGTTGTATGTTTTTCATCTGGAGAGTCCTATTCTTCCTTAACAATGAAATATATAGAGGAATATGTTTACAGGTACTTACTTTTGCAATGTGCTTATTTCTCAATTCTGGTGGTTCAGTTGGTTGGTCCTCCTGATCATCCCCATACAATTCTGGTTGTGTAGTTGGTTGATCCTCATGGTCATCACCATACAATTTTGGTTGTGCAGTTGGTTGGTCCTCCTGATCATCCCCATACAATTTTGGTTGTGCATTTAATTGGTCCTCCTGATCATCCCCAAACAATTTGGGTTGTGCAGTTGGTTGGCCCAACACTTTTTCCCTATAAAATTGCTGGTAATCCTCTTCATCCACATACAAAATTTGGATTGAGATAAGGCCATCTGAGCGGTCCCATTCGCTTAGATCCGCTATGTATTCATAGTCAGAATCAGGAGAGGGAAGCTTATCAACTTGTTCTTTTGTGTCAGCAAGCTAGCCTAATCCTTCTTCCATGCATCCTTCTTCCATGACCCCTTCAATTAATACATCCTGTGGATACTCTTACTCTTGCTGTTGCTCTTCTTCTACTAATATCTCTTCTGGGAGTTTTTCTGTAACAACGGGGAGGGTTTGAGGAACTGGAGCATAACGACCTCTCTTTCCGTTGTTCTTCTTGGCTTTTGGCACTGCTGCTGGGTATTTCTTGTATCCTCTCAATCTTTTGGTTGCAGGTTTACTCCCCAATATTTGTACTTCATCATCATCATCTTGGCCATCTCCTTTATGTGCAGTTTTAGCAACAGAAACCCTGGAAAACCTCCTAGTTTGAACACATGGCGGCTCAGTTGCCATATGGAAAGGTTCTGTGGGAATTTCTGCAGGTGGGAGGTCAATGAATCCAGTTGCAGGTGCGACGTCATGGGGCGGAGTAGCAACTGGGGGGTTATGGGGTGGAGTTGCCGCTAAGGGGTCATGGGGTGGAGTTGCAGCTGAGGGGTCATGGGGTGGAGTTGCCGCTAAGGAGTCATGGGGTGGAGTTTTTGCTGAGAGTTCATGGGGTGGAGTTGCTGCTGAGAGGTCATGGGGTGGAGTTTCCACTGAGAGGTCATGAGGTGGAGTTGCAGCTTCAACATGTAATGGCCTTCCAACTAGTTCATCCCAAGTTCTCCCTTCCCTTTGCAGCGCAGCAACCACCAAAAGTTTAACAAGGAATTGGTGGGAAATAATTTCGAGTGACCACTTTGATTTCTGCACACCTCGGGCCATTTGGTCTAGGGTTTTTGCAAGAAATAAAAGCATGTTAAGCAACCTGCCATGACGCAGGTGGTCTAACAAGTAGAGGTGCTCATAATAAATAACCACATACCTTCCTTCACAAGTGAAAAATCTCTGGACAAGGAATTCAGCATCCGACCAGGGTTGTGGTAATGACTTCCTCTCATATCCTTAGCCACTCTTAATCAGTCGTTCACCTGCCTCAAGGAAATCCTCACAATATCAGGTTGGGGTTTTCGGGGTGAAAACCACTTTTATCCCGTCTGGAGTAACCCTAACACTTCAGTAATCACCTCTTCTGTTGCATGCACCATTGTCCCTACTACCTCTTGTTGGAAATATTGTCATTGATGGCAAAGGAGCACAAAGGAGCAACACCAAGACAAGGGAGCAGATCAGAATCAAATGGAATTGTTGCAGAGAAAGAAAGTGAAGTGGCAGAGGCTACAAGAGGTGTTATTTGCTGGAGGATAAGACCAGACATTTGTGGGGACAAATGCTGGTGGAACAGATCGAAAGGTTTCGCTTGGGTTTATTGTAGTCGAGTTAACAGATGCAGTGTAAAAGGAGAAGGTTGTACCTGGAATGAAGACAGGAACCATAATTGATGATGCGGAGGAACTACATTAAAAATTGGATGTGGAACCATGAGCCAACGGCGAAAACGGAATAGTGAAAGTGGTTTTGAAAACCACTAGAGGGTTTTCGCACCGCTTTTGGAGGATAAGTGGTTTTAAGTGAGATGGACGTGATATAGTTAGGAGGGTGATGCGTGGCATACTAAAACTGCCTATTTCACGTAGGTTCAAAAACATTACCCATCAGGCTAGTTGGCATGCGATAACACGATGAATCTGATTTAATAATTCGCGCGCCTTTTAAGGTCCGGTGCTATGCATATTGTGGGGCCAATACATTTTGTTGATGTGTTTTGTTTTAAAGTAAAAAGTATATAAAGAGCGGAATGATAAAAGGTGTGGGACTGGTGTCACAGAGCGGGACAACGTAAACAAATGGAAAATAGACTAAGGTAGCAGAGAAGTAGCAAAGGCATGTAGCAGAGGCAGCGAAGGCTAAACCTCGTGCACATCTTATGAGCATGGTTAACGTTGATCTGGGACGAACGGTACCGCGGGGGCACAAACAACCCGATGGTTAACCCAAGGAGGTGCCTTTGCAATTGACCCAACCATCGGGCATTGACCACAGATCGATGGTTGTCATTCACTGCAGTAGCACAAGCCCGATTATCATTCCGTACCAAGGAGTGCCTCCGTAGTGCCGTGAACTGGGACCCACTTTCCTAAAGCCTAAAAGTACAGTCATGGATCGGCGTGATCAACGGATGATATTAAATGAGATAGACGGTAGAGATAATATCAGAATCAAGTGGGACCCAATCGCATATCGGACATCGCAAGTGAATGCGATAGCTGCTGGATGGATGCAAAGTTGCGATGCGATGTGGCGATGCAAAGGGACACATGGCAGCATAACGCTATTTTGCACATCGGTGATGTGAAGTCCATCGCATACCATGAAGTGGCGATGTGATGCGATAGCTGATATTGCGAGGCGATATTACCATCGCATATCGCAATCGGGGCAGGAGAAAAATCACACAAACACATGGGAATGCCGAAGTGTGAAATGCGATAAAGAGAGCGGACGCGATACAGATCAAAGCTAAAACCTAAATCATTTCAATTTCGAGAGTATGGGATTTCCCATTGTTAAATTGCATCGGAGAACAAAGGAGCATTAGAACATAAAATGTTAAAACCTGCGGGCAAGCGAAATGTGATGCACTCTGATTGGTCACTGCGTTGTGGGACCCTTCAACCAAAGTTAAGTCCGGGGTTAAGTGTTTTATGAAGAAAACTATGGAAGCGGAGATCGACTCGGGTTACAAAGGAAACACCTAAAAACATGAAAAAGGACTCGGAGCATGTACAGAACAGTGTTAAGAGGTTGTAGCCATTGAGAAAAGCAAATTGTTGAATGCTGCGGGCAAAAGAAGGAAGGTGACTAGACATGGTCAGGAAAAAGGAGATATGTTGGCACTGTTAGAAACACAATAGAATGGGTCAAGTTGGACAAAAAGAGAAGTTATGCAGCAGAGCTAGAATATAACAGCAGAAACTGAAAAGATAGTGATAGCGGCAGAAAAGACAAATATATGACGAACCAAGAGCTGAAAGGGCTGAATTGAAATATTATTGTATCTGTAAATGTAAATGATTTAATTATTTTTATTGTATGTGATGCAAAGGCAAGTCTCCGTAGGCAAAGCAAAACTCCAATTTAATTCTGAAATGAGTAGACAGTGTTGTAACCTCCTGAAATGATGAGCAAGAAAATGAGATGGTGGAAGGCAAAGAGTCATGCATGTTCACTTCATATTCCCTGTAGAATGCAAACAGTCATAAAGCTATCCGTATAAAACATGTAATATCGGTATGCATAGTGAGGTCAGAGAGTGTAAGAAGAAGAAGGAGCAGAGAGAGAAGTTGTGAAGACCCAGAGATGATATAAAGCAAATTTGAAGGTTGGAAGGACAGCAGTAAAGAAGGAGAAAAAAAGAGCTGATATCCAGGTAAATCAACATATGATTTTATTTTACAGTGAGGAAGTTGGTGCTTCCATATCAAGTTGTAGCTTGATAGATGTCTGGTTGTAGCTGGCTGAGGTAGGAGCCTCCTGTAGGTTGTAGCCTGTAGAAAATAGATGGGAGTTGGAGCTTCCTTGCAAGTTGTAGCTTGCGGAATTGAGGTAGTAGACTCCTGTAGGTTGGAGCCTACAGAAAATCAGTGGTGAGAGGGAATTGAAGCTTGCCTTTGCACCACAACAATAGTAATATGTGGTTTTCTCCCTTATGGGTTTCCACTTATATCTGTTGTCTATGTGCATGATGATTATGTGTTTTTATTCTGTATTTAATCTACTTAATACCTGCTGCTCACTTATTAAGATTTTTGTTCCACTGTATATTAAGTTGATCACGAAATGAGGATGTAAATAAGTGTAAAAGAAAGTTTTACAAGACCATGACTACATTAAACTGATTCACCCCGCCCCGCCCCCCCCACCCTCTCAGTTTAACCAAGGGTTCAACACCTCTGATCTACCCTCCCTGTAATGCATGGCGAATTCTAGGGCTATGTCATTGTCATGCCCCTGAAACCTGCGAATATATCTATCCAGCTGACCTGTTCATATAATTGTTTAACGAGTGGAAATGCGTCTAACAATTCTTCGGCACTTTCATAGCGTATTATTACACCTCCCATATATAGCCAGAGTTCAGAGTGGCTATGGTTGTGTTAGTTGTTTGCAAGAGTTCGAATGTGGGACAATGGCGCAATGGAAGAGGTGGGGTAATAGGTACAGTAATAAATTAATAATGGTGAAAGGTTATTTATGGCGGTTCCCGTATGTAGAAATGTGTTTCCACAAGGGGTCGGGAAATAGATATGTGGAGGGTTAAATGAAAGTCATCTCAACCACATGATGAATATCATTGATTTTTCATTGCCAATTAATCTTTTGACAGTTATATGAAACCCCACCACCCAGTCAACCACTCTTAAGAATTTTTTTAAAAGTTTAATTATAAAGTTCTAAATACTATTAAAAATAAAATAATCAAATTTTTTTATATATTGTGTTCAGCGTACCTTCAAGACAAGATAAAATTACTTTATGAGTTGATCGTTAAATAAGGTGCGATGTGATAAAGAGTTTATAATGATAATTGAAGCTATTCAAGCTCTCTAAAACATATCTTCGAAATAGGAGATTGAAGTTACTTTAATTTAAAAAAATTAAAATTACAATGTATAAATATGTATGAATATGCTTGGTAAGATGTGAAAATAAGCAGTCCATGTTGTAACAATGCATTCCATTATGAAATTGTTGACCTATCTACTAACACCACATGTGCATTTTTTCATAATCAAAATATTGGCTTTTTATTAAAACTTTAGGAAAAGTTTATATGAGATTCTGAAGACAACAGACCTTGAATCTTGAGATTAATAGTCTCTGTATGGCTTGATTTCATATAAAAATGTTATGATGGGGATGAATGTTCCCCTTTACAAGTCCATGTGAAGCTAACTTTTCAATTCATTCAAATCATAAAATCATATATACCTTAATGCTTTTCAAAGCATATCCCTTGGCATTATTCACTTGCTTTGGTACCTGTGTGGGTTTTGTTCTCAGTACATAACAATGTTAAAGAGTTGGGTTGTCAAGATAACTTCATTGATTTTCAAGTTCTTCATATTATTTTCTCTGTTTGCAGGCTAAGTTGTTGTTGTTGTCATGGATGTCAAAACGTGATTCAGTTCAAAACACTTGGCCTTGTGGTTGTATATGTTGATGATGGAGAAATTCACAACAATTGGATTGTTGGTTTGGATATTTATACATTTCTGCCCCTTAAATGAGGTTGGATTTATGTATTGAAAAATTGCAAGATGTCACATTTGCATTTTGCATTTAACCATGTGTGTATAAAGGACAAATAATGATTTATATAGAAGCTATCTTGGTTGGCTTGTAACCAAGGGTATCTCACATAATTTCTCAATGAAGAGGCTTCTTTATGAATTAGAGCTCATTATAGTAAAAAAAGAGGCTTGTATAAATTATGGGAGCATGTGCTGCTCATGGATTATGAATGAATAAATGTTCATAGAAGTTGGAATTGTGAAGGTGTATTGAAGGCATTGTAATGAATAAATAGTCTTGTTTTGTAGCATATTTTGGAATCCTCTATTTGCTAATAAAGCTATTAAATACATGACAATGTTTTTGTACATGTGCCAGCGCAATTGAATGAGACTGGAATTTGACTTCCAGAATAAAAGGCATAATAAAAGTATCCATCACATAATCTAATGACATAAATAAACTGTAATAAAAATTTAATTCCATTAATAGTATTACTGAAAAATACATTTTCTACATACATGTGTTGAGATATAAGACCAAAAAATAGTGAGGCCATCTATAAAAAACAACTCATACAAAAATGATGCAGATCAGGTTGCTCCAATCTATCTCAAAAAAGATGAACATAATAATATTACTCCCCCCATAATAACCCCAAACCCAATCAGAGCAACAATCCATTCATTTATAGGCAATCTATAATGATGCCTATCAATAATAATTGGTGGAGCACATGTTGGCTCCACAAATCTACCACATCCACGTCCTTTGGATGTTGCTTCAATGAGTATTGAATCACAGACCCTTTGGACATCAGATTGGTACATAATCTCAAAACCGTGGAATTGTGCAGCAATGGATTTTGCCTGCTGGTGAAGTGGCTTTAGGTTAGGTCTTCTAACTTGGAAGGTACCATTCATCTGGTTGATGGTTAGCTCGGAGTTAGTGTAAATGACAATGTCATTTGCACCATAACTCCATGCAGTCGTGAGGCCCTCGATCAAAGCATGATAGTATGCCTCATTGTTTGTTGTAATCCCAGGTAATTCTCTACTATTTTGATAAAATTGGCTCAAGGCTTCATTATGAAGCACGAACCTTGTCTGTGCATTCCCTGGGGTTTGGGTGGCACCATATCTAGATAGCCAGGACCCATTTTGCAACCATCTGCAAAACAATAAAATAATTTAATTAAATATCGTAAATAGAGCTACTGCTCTCTCTACGAAATAAATAAAAAATGAAGTTTGCAATTTTCTTAATATAAATAAAAATTTAATAAATTTAAATTGCAACAACACAATTGTACAGCGGTGGGAACACACTGTTATAGTGGCGGCAACTCGCCACTGCTCAAAATTAAAATTTACAATGGAAACAACACACTGTTACAGTGGTTGTAACTCGTTGTTGCCGCCACTGCTCAAAATTAAAATTTACAGCAGCGACAACACACTGTTACAGTGGCGGCAACTCACTGTTGCCACTACTACAATAGCGAGTTGCCGCCACTGCTCAAAATTTAAATTTACAGTGGCGGCAACACACTGTTACAGTAGCGGTAACATGTTGTTGCCGCTACTGCAACAACAAGTTTCCGCCACTGCTCAAAATTAAAATTTACAGTGGTGGAAGTATATGGTTAAAGTGGCAGAAACTTGTTGTTGCCACTACTACAACAACGAGTTGCCACTCTCTCTACAAAATAAATAAAAAATGAAGTTTGAAATTTTGTTAATATAAATAAAAATTTAATTTATAGCAGTTGCGGCAATACACTGTTACAGTGGCGGCAACTCGTTATTGCCGCTACTGCAACATCGAGTTGCCGCCACTGCTCAAAAGTAAATTTTCATTATATAAAAGGAGGAAAAACACAATAAACGAGAAATTTACTTACCTTTCCTAAATACAAAATTCCTTTCCAAACAAACTGCTGCTCTGCTCTGTTGCACTGCTCTGCTACTGAAATAATGTAAGTTCTACATTATCGGGTCCCTGCAACTTGCTCAATTGATCGGCTCTCGAACTCTGCTTGTCCTCACTGTGAGTCTTGAAGGGGCTCTGTTCATCTGCTGCTCTGCTGAGTCTTGAAGACAGAAAGGGATGGAGCAACATACTTAGGCGACAAAATGCACAAATAATTTTGACAGAATGAGTCAACAGAATAACGAGGAAGGCACGTCGATGAAATGAATAGGTGAGAGAAAAATTTCAAAATCAAGTTTGGGCGGCAACTCCAGAGCCGAGGTTAGTAGCCTCCATTACTCTGAAGCCAGTCATTCTCTATCATTTGGTTCAAATTTTAATTTCTGTCACTTCCGCCCTGAAATTGGATGTGCGAGCTCGTGTGGCGGCTCGTGTGAGAATACCCAAATGTTGACGGTTAGCCAGTTACAGGAAAAATAGACGGGGAACGTTAACTCTAACGTCGTGGGACAGAAACGGGGAGGGGCGTGAGGCCCGTGTTCATTGGAGGGATTCACCGAATGGATACGCCGATCGCCGGGGGTGCATAACCCAAAGGCATTATGTCGAATGGTTAGCCCACTCTGTTACTAAATACGTATTCAGAAAAATTGAATTTAATTCTTAATGTACGATTGAGGATTGCATGTACGTTGCAATCTGTTCACTTCAATTCTTTTATAACTAACCATCAGTGTGAATTTAGTGTTTTGATTGCCAAAAATCCTACCCATTCTAATAAATTGGATTTGGAATCTATGTTAATCTCAACTTATGCTTCTGACAAGTTCATAACAACACCGTCACTTTTTACAACATGTTTTGTAAAAAATCTAGTCTCAACCTCACCTAATATTTTAACTGTTATAGTACTGGTCTCATCAACCCACCAAATATATATATATATATATATATATATACATCCAATAATTAAACATAAAGAGATAACTTGAAGTCCAAATATATATTATATTAAATTCCAAAATTTCCCAAGTCATTGATGGGGTCCACAATTGTCCATAAATAGCCCACAACTGTCCATAAATAGTTTAATAAGTATCAATATTACAAATCCTATCATGTCAACTAGAAAACCCATAAAACCATTTTTCCTTCCAAAATGGTCAAGTCAATAAGTACAAAAAGCCAGTCACTTCAGCCCATCTGATCAGCCTTGATGTTGTGAATGAAAAATAAATATCAATACCTGCACATATGATCAGCCCTGATGTTGTGTATGGCAAATAAATATCAATACCTGCACATAATAAAAAGAAATGTATGTCAGCCATAACTGCTGTGTTATTCAACATTTAAACCCATTGTGTTCAATAAATGGCACCCACCCAATAACAACATTTAAACCCACTGTGTACAATAAATGACACCCACCCAATAAATTCAATAAATGATTTCAGATCAAAATAGATCAAAGCACATGGATCAACAAAAACAAATTCCCAGCCATTGGATCACATCAAATTCAATCCTAATCACACATGCAAAATGAAGCCATTGCAATCCATGTCCATCATTATCACCAATTAAATTCAACTGCAAAAAACTATAAAAGAAGTTCAACCACTGCTGAAGTTACATGTTTCATGTCCATCATTGTCACCAATTAAATTCAATTGCAAAAAAAAACTATAAAAGAAGTTCAACCACCTGAAGTTGCATGTTTCACATTCAAACTATTCACCAGCCCTGGAGAGAAACCAGCACAGAACACACCCCAAAACATTTCATAGTATATTCAAGTTAGTTTTCTCAATTACAACACAATTTTCTTACAATTTTATTTTAATTCCGGAGTATTTGTTTCAGTTTTCTTACACTTTTATTTTCATTTATGAGCCTTTATTTGAGTTTTCTTACAAGTCTTTATTTCAATTTTCTTACAATTTAATTTTCATGAAATTGTATATTTTTTTCTATTTTTCTACCAGATTTTTATAGTTGAACACAGATTCATCCCAATGGGAGATTGAATTCAAAACAATTTCCCCAAAACATAATTGCAAACAATCTCTACAAGAGGTTAATAGTTGAACATAGATTCATCCCAATAGGAGATTGAATTAAAGACATTGTAAAACATTAATTGTTAAATTCAAGACATTGTAAAGATCCCCTAGATTAGTTGAACTAGTAAAGAGCAATGTCTCTTAACGGGTTGATGGAGGTTCAAATCTCATGGTGTAAATGTCAAACATGCAAGGATATTTCTGTAACTCAAAAAATTTAGAGTACCTTGGAAAATAGTCACCTATATTAGTTGAACTAGTAAAGAGCAATGTCTCTTAACAGGTTGATGGAGGTTCAAATCTCATGGTGTAAATGTCAAACATGCAAGGATATTTCTGTAACTCAAAAAATTTAGAGTCCCTTGGCAAATAGTCACCTAGATTAGTTGAACTAGTAAAGAGAAATGTTTCTTAACAAGTTGATGGAGGTTCAAATCTCATGGTGTAAATGTCAAACATGCAAGGATATTTCTTTAACGGTATAAGGGTTTGTGCATTGCTAATATTATTGGAGGAGAGACATCATTTTAAAATCCAAGGATTTTGCACGAGTTCCCATAACATTTGAACATGTTTCTAACTTTGGATTCAAAACCTAAATGATAGTATCCAGATCCTATAACTCAAAATGGATCCCTGAATAGAATACACTGAATCCTAAAGAGTGGGTCTGGATCACCAATTCCATGATTCCATGATGATTCAGATTCGGGTAAAGGGCTAGGAATGATGAATTCAGTAAATATGATCAGAATGTTCTGTATCCAAAAAATATAAAGGAAATGCACAGTGGAACTTACCCAATCATTTGAACTTACCCAATTTAGCTACAAATGAAAAAGAATAGAACAAAGAACAAAACTCGTTTATAGTTGAACACAGATTTATTCCAATGCCTATGCCTAGGCAAGTTTCAATGTTTTAAAGAGATTGTGTATTTTAAATATCCCCAAAACATTTCCCCAAAACAGAATTTCAAACAATCTCTACAAGAGGTTTATAGTTGAACACAGATTCATCCCAATGGGAGATTGAATTCAAAAACATTTCCCCAAAACATTTCCCCAAAACAGAATTGCAAACAATCTCTACAAGAGGTTTATGGTTGAACACAGATTCATCCCAATGGGATATTGAAGTCATATGTACCTTGGGTTGTCGCTTATCTTCCTGTATATGGAATGATTGCTAATATTAATACTTTTTTGGGCTCAGATTTATAAGATAAGACATTGTAAAACATTAATTGTTGCAGCACAAAGACAATAGGATTGTTTATTTTTAGAACTTCCATAAATAGGATAGTAGAACCATTGGTCGAGTTTATGACAAAAGGAACTCAAATAACCTCAAATTGAATGCCTCCCACAAAGTAGAGTGACATGAATTATTGGCCCAGAAAAATGAGCTTTATGAGGAATTGACGTTGTTGTGCAAGATTATAAACAATATAATGATCTTCTTTGAGTGAACCTGTTATGTAAGATGCTAATTTCTTTTTTTATAAGGAAGCATTGCAATTCAAACTAAAACATATTATATATTTCATAAATTCAACACCTCAATCCCTGAGTTTTGGCCATAGTTTGTAACATTTGATGGATTCAAAAAATTTAGAGTTCCTTGGAAAATAGTCACCTAGATTAATTGAACTAGAAAAGAGCAATGTCTCTTAACAGGTTGATGGAGGTTAAAATATCATGGTGTAAATGTCAAACATGCAAGGATATTTCTATAATGGTACAAATTTTTGTGCATTGTTCATATTATTGGAGGAGAGACATCATTTTAAAATCCATGGATTTTGCACCAGTTCCCCTAACATTTGAACATGTTTCTAACTTAGGATTCAAAACCTAAATGACAGTATCTAGACCACCACTTCCATGATCACCAATTCCATAATTCCATGATGATTCAGATTTGGGTAAAGGGCTAGGAATGATGAATTCAATAACTATGATCATAATGTTCTATATCCAAAAAAATATAATGGCAGTGCACAGTGGAACTTACCCAATCATTCAAACTTACCCAATTCAGCTTCAGGGTACAAAATGACTTCAAATGACAAACAAAGATTAGACTGGAATTCATTTCAAGCTCACTAATCCAAAAGGCTAAATCCCTCAGTGTAAAAAATCCAATCAAACTCTCGTAGGCCAAGTAAAACAACTGGAAAAA
Organism: Pinus albicaulis; assembly: GCA_034641835.2. NCBI lineage: Eukaryota > Viridiplantae > Streptophyta > Pinopsida > Pinales > Pinaceae > Pinus > Pinus albicaulis. Next base: position 1,326,799 of record MU968389.1, read on the forward strand.
CTTGCTGAGCATAGAAGCTAGAAACAAATAACCAAAAAAAAACATGAGTAGCTGAGCATAGAAGCTTGTGGAAAATATCTCATTAGTTGAGCATAGAAGTTGTAGCATTTGAAGTTAACATATCTATCTGCAATAGCTGAGCATAGAAGCAGTATCATTTGAACTTGAAGTCAACATATCTTTCTGCATTAGCTGATCATAGGAATCAAATATGACAAGACAGAAAATAAGAAAAGTGTAACAGAAGGAAAGGCATTCAGAAACCTTGGGCATGAACACACAAACTAATTGTAAACTGTTATAAATTGTTATAAATGGGAAGAGATGATGTTTCCAGATGATGTTGGGCTTGTATGAAAGAATTATTTTCAATTATTCTTAACTAAATGCATGCAATAATTCTGCAGGTAGTTGCATCCATGGCAAGAGTGAGTTATGTAGCTTGTACAAAGAGAAGTGGCAGAAGAGTGACCAGGGGTGCCCAACTACGATGCACTTCATCAGATGAAGAAAGAACAGGTGATCTCAATGTCAAAAATGCTCCAAGAAATGTTGTTGAGGATGACCATGTGGCTGAAGCTAATGTTGTAACACCATCAGTCACAAAGCCACCGTCAACTAGAGTCCAAGGTGCAACTTCAACTAAAAATATCAGTGCTATAAGAGGTTGGACAAAAGAAGAAATGTTAGCTGCAATTGACGACATAGAGTTCAATGGATATTATGTTTGGGCATCTGTAAAGAAACATAGTATTCCTCCCTCATCAATACATTATTGGATAAATGGGGTCACTCACACCAAATGTAGAGGGCCTGTTACAGTTATGACTGAAGAGGGGGAGGCCAAGGTGGTTGAGTGGTGTAAAGAAATGGCCCAATTGGGACATGGGCTAGAGTTGATACAACTCACATCCACAGTTGCTCAAATCTGTCAAGGGAGGCCAAATCCATTAAAATATGGGTTTCCTGGTAAATCATGGTGGTTTGGGTTAAAAAAAAGGCATCCAGACCTTGTATTGCGTACAACTGAGGGCCTTGACAGAGACAAAGCATAAATTTGCGCCCTGCATTTGTATGTAAGTTCTATGACACTCTTTCTAGTGCATACGATAAACATTCTTATGCAACATACCATATATGGAACTTTGATGAAACAAGTTTACAGGTGAGAAGGAATTGTGGCATGAGGGTAATTGCCAAGAGAGGCAGCCGAAACGTGCCAAAGATTTTTCCTAAGAGCAGGGAGTGGATAACCATTTTATGTTGTGTCAATGCAATTGGTGCTTCAATCCCAGGATTTTATCTATTCAAAGGTAAAAATCAATTGAAAATTTATATACAAAACTGTGAACCAGGAGCATGCATGGCTGCACATCCCCATGCATGGATGACTAAAGAAATTTTTTTAAATTGGATTTTCCACTTTGCTGCATCTGTGCCAGGTGGTGTCTCACCTAATAATAGACACCTATTGATATTAGATGGGCATGGAAGCCACATAGATGTACAAAAAATTAAGGAAGAAAATAATTTGGGCATTGACCTTTTAACATTGCCCACTCATACCACTCATAGATTGCAACCCCTCGATGTTAGTGTGTTTGGCCCTTTCAAGAACTATTCCAGGTCAGAGCATGCTGCATGGATGGCAAAGAATCTAGGGATTGAGGTGAAAAGGTTCGAGTTAGCAGAGCTTGCAAGTAAGGCTTTTAAAAGGGCTCTGACACCATCAAATATCAAGGCTGGCTTTAGGAGGACAGGAATATGGCCATTGAATTATGATGCTCTTATGCATGATACTGCTTGTAGCCAAGCTTTTCATGTGGATGGTCAGGAAGAAGAGCATGAAGTGCAAGAAGAAGTACATGAACATGTTGATGTGGTTGCAGCTGGTAATATAATTTCCCTCTCTCAAGGACAGTTATATGCTAATGATGATGAGCAGATATGTGAAACACAATACATTCATCAACAAATTGATATCAACATGGAGGTTTTTCTCTCAACTCAAGCAGATGGAACTCTTACTGCTGATATTTTTAATGACATTATTGAACATGCAGTTGACAATGTAAATGTAGTTGAAAATGAAACTGTTGATATTGTTAATGCAAATGTAGTTGAAAATGAAATTGCTGATATTGTTAATGCATATGTATTTGAAAATAAAATTGTTGATATTGTTAATGACATTGAAAATGACCAATTGAAATTTCCAAGACAAGTAAACCCACCATCATGGCTGGTGGAAGCCATGATTAATTTGAACGAACATAGTGTCTCAAGAACCAATGAAGAAAGCATGAACATGCCTTCACAACTAGCTGAATTGAACAGTGGAATTGTTCATTTTTTTGTGGACAATAGATCAATGGAAGAAGATGGAGCACATAATGAGGCACCAGATGAAGAAAACAATATAGTTCAATAAAGTGCCATGGATACTGAAGTGCCAAGAAATGACATGCATGTGGGAGGGGGGGAGAAGTCTCTTGGGAGGTTCCAAAAGCTACCAGTAGAAAGAGTGTCAATGAAAAAGAAGCAAGGAACACCCGGTAGTCTTCATTTGGGGCGAAGTTCACATTTAATCACCTCAGAAGACTATATAAAAATCTTAGTTGAGTATGAAAAGGAAAAAAATGGAATTCAGGAATTAAAATAGAAAAAAAAAAGGATCAAGCCAAGGAGAAGAAGGAAGCAAGGGCTATTGCAGCACAACGTCAAGCAGATGAAAGGCTTGAAAGAGAGAGAGCAAGGCAAGAGAAGGAGCAACAAAAAAAATGTCAAGATAGGAAAAGGAAGCAAGGAAGGATAAACAAATGCTTGAAATGGAACAAGGGATGACTGATATGGTTGACATAAATGCAAGCACAGTTGATGAGAATGAAACTAGGGACATGTACAACACATTTAAAAATATTGCAAATATTACAACATTATTCCAAGACCTCATAAACATTCAAGTGCCTCACTATCAAAATGGTGGTTTACCCACTTGCCTTATTCCTACTATAGGAGGTGTGAATTCAATGTATGCTCATCACACACCTCCACTTAGCGCAAGTGTGAGGTATGGGTACTCATTTCCTCCATGTTTGGATGGGACAAATTGGTCTTAATTATATGGTAGCAATAAACCACAACCTAATCAACCCTTCTTATGGAGGCCAACATACTTGGCTCAATCAGGAAACTCACGGTTTGGCACTGAAAATTCTCAAGGCCATAAAGAATAGGGGTGTTATATGTTTTTGGTTGTAACCACATTATGATGTGGATTTTGGATGGACTATATATTTTTCTTGTCACATGAAGGTTGATTAATTCCATACTATATGCAGCATTGTAAGGAAGGAACATCTATAGTCTATTAAAATGTTACATCATGACAGAATGACATGACAATGTTGTTAGATGTGTTTTTTTTTTATACTGTAAATTATGTATACTGTATACACTCTTTGCATGTTTATGGGACTCCATCTCTATTATCCATTGGATGAAAATATGTACTCAACCTCACAACCATACTGCTATTTTTTATTCCAAAAAGTAAGCTATTTAAAATCTAGTCTCATATGAACACTGAAACAAATGTCTTCTCAAAGGATCGATTGGACATGGAAAAAAATTCAAGCCAACACGACATACTGAAACACATAACAGAATATGAACAAAACAAGATTGAAGAAACAAATAACAGGTGGAACATGTAAAGAGATAAAATGTCTGTTAAGCTTCAAGGTTGACCAATCTAAGCCTTAAGGTACCCCTCTAAGGAAACATTGTCTCTAAGACTTATATAAAGACTTCTTAATGAGCCAATAAAGTCTCATAATAAGATGTCTGTATTGACCTCTTGCTCACTTACACAACCAAGACATTCATGTTCAAATTTACAAAACATACTATTTAGCTTATAGGAGATATTGAAACTCTATCACTACTTCAATATACACGTAGCAAAACAACCACGTCAGAATCCACTCGCTTGTATGACACATGCCACTAAGCTTGCTAGTTGTCATGTGGTTAGTGAGGGCCTTAAATCTGCCAGCTTGCCGTACTACCAGGGTTTCAAACGCGGAGTTATTCATGATGTGTCATTTGAGTTGTGCATTTTTTAGTAAATGAATTTAGATTTGGAAAATTCACTTTTTAGTTTATGGGAGATATTGAAACTATATCACTACTTCAATACACTTCTTAAATTAATAAATAAATTCAACAAATCAGTTTTAGTACATAATCACACCAAAGTTGTTTTGCAACCTAAAAGTTCCTATTACTGTGTCAAATTCACATTGAGATAGAGGAATGTATAATTTACTTCAAGGTGCATTATTTACAATCTATTTGCATACTATTTGAAGCCTCTTTATGTTGACAATTAAACTTTAACAATGGCACTATTGCATCAAATAACCTTTTATCATACCCTTCCAAGTGATTATAACAAAACCACAGTCAGAACTTTATCATACCCTTCAAAGTGATTATAACAAAACCACAGTCAAAACTTTACGACACCCTTCGAAGTGGTTATAACAAAACCACAGTCAAAACATTATCATACCCTTCAAAGTAATTATAACAAAACCACAGTCAAAACTTTACGACACCCTTCCAAGTGATTATAACAAAACCACAGTCAAAACTTTATCACTACTTCAATACACATATTAACTTAATAAACAAATTCAACAAACCAGTTTTGCTACATAATCACCCCAAAGTTGTTTTGCAACCTAAAAGCTCCTATTATTGTTTCAATGTCAAATTCACATTGAGATAAAGGAATGTATAATTTACTTCAAGGTGCATTATTTACAAGCTATTTTCATACTATTTGAATCCTCTTTATGTTGACAATTGAAATTTAACAATGGCACTATTGCATCAAATAACCTTTTATCATACCCTTCCAACTGATTATAACAAAACCACAATAAAAATTTTATCATACCCTTCAAAGTGATTATAAAAAAACCACAGTCAAAACTTTACAACACCCTTCCAAGTGATTATAGAAAAACCGTAGTCAAAACTTTATCACTACTTCAATACAAATCTTAACTTAATAAATAGATTCAACAAACCAGCTTGAGTACATAATCACACCACAGTTGTTTTGCAACCTAAAAGTTCCTATTACTGTTTCAATGTCAAAATTCACATTGAGATAGAGGAAGGTATAATTTACTTCAAGGTGCATCATTTACAAAGTATTTGCATACTATTTGAGGCCTATTTATGTTGACAATTAAACTTTAACAATGGCACTATTGCATCAAATAACATTTTAACATACCCTTCCAATTGATTATAACAAAACCACAGTCAAAACTTTATTCAACAGAATACAAAATTTGGTCCAAGAGCCTTCTAAAAACTACCTGTAGACTCTACGTTTGTCTTTCACACTTGCAGTAACCCATTCAAGTAATCAGCAGAATACAGAATTTGGTCCAAGTGCCTTCTAAAAACTACCGGTAGACTCTACGTTTCTCTTTCACACTTGCAAGATCCCATTCAAATAATCAGCAGAATACAGAATTTGGTGCCCTTACAAATGGAGATTTGTTACACTAAAATTTGTCACCAATGACATTTAGCTATCTATATGGGTTCATCATCACCAATTTTTTGCTCAGGCTTAGAGGACTAAAAACATAAAGTTCCTAAATCAAGTCTTGGAATTTGGAAAAATCTTATTAAAACCCTAAAATTCCTAACTCCGCACTTTTCCTAGTCCTTTCCTGCGGTACTGCGGTTTATTGCTATAAAACCTGCGGCACATCCCGCACGTTCTGCTCATTAAAACTGCGGACCCCCATAAAAGGTAAAATAAGAAGAAAAGTAAGTTCTAGAAGCCCATCTGGTTGAATATTCTCCCAGCTGGGGCCTTCTAGAAGCGCTATGTGGTCGAGCTTCACCCGTTCCATTCATGAACTTTTGTCCCTTCATAAATGGAGCTATCCCTTGGTTTTTGGAGTTGAAATCCCATGATGAGAGGGCTTTATCCCTTCCTTATTGGAGCTGAAGCTACCTCCTTTCTGTTATAAATTGAGACCATGTTTCAGTCTCAAGGGTACTTAGAACTTGGTAGTTTTGAGGTGAATTGCTGAAGAAATTATACTCTCCACATTTGGCATCATTGGAATGAGAGAGATTACATACTCATAGCCATATTATTATGATGATTTAGAGAGTTGGAGTCTTTTCAAACTAAGTAAAATGGCCGTTCGGGACCCCGGAAGAACCTATACAAACATCAAGGTGTCAAGGTTGTAAGGTTTCTTCTTTTATTCAAAGTTAATACCAATGGATTCTATTTTCTCATTGAGTTGTTCATCTATCTTTTGAATAATTTAATTCTTGTATTCCTTGATCACCAACATAGATTATTGTTTTTGAATTATCATATCTTGCAGATGCTTTTGATCTTGTTTGCTTGTCTTTGATTGCAGATTTATACGCTGAATCAATACCTTCTAGAACGATTGGATTGAAGACCAAGTAAAGCGTTGGACTTCAGGTAGGAGCATCTCTTTATAGTTAATTCATAATTCTTAAGCATAATGGTCTACATTTGTCTGTTTGTTTTTAGATATCCTTAGGATAATAGGGAGATCACTCTTGTCCGCAAGAGGGATTTGTCCATCTAACAAAATGGAAACCCAGCTGGCGATTTATCTAAACTTAGTTTTGTTTTTATTTTCAGTTTGATTTTTGAGATTTCTTTGAAATTTATTTGACTAAGATTAGCTCAAAAATTGATTGGGTAGAAAACTCAATAGGATCCCTGACTGTAAATCTGTATTTTTATTTTTTCTCTAATTTTCCTGCCTTCCACACTTTTTGCTTAAGAACAGAGCGGTAGACTCTGCAATTTTTAGTAGAATACAATGCGGTACCACACCTTATTCCATTAAAAACTGCGGACCTCTGGAAAATTTTAGAAAAAGTAGAAATTCTGTTTTCTAGCATCCCATTACTTGATTTTTTGTTCTTTACCCAATTTGTCTTGACTGTCAAAGACTTCTGTGAAAAGTTTCTTGCAGTAATTCTATGTTTAAAATGATATTTTCAGTTAGTTTTCTTTTATGAGTAAATGTTGCCTTGTCCTCCCATTGCTCTGAATCAGAAACTTCTGTATACCTCAACTACTTGGTATGTAATTGTTCTGTTGAGCCATTAAACTTGATGCAATTATTACTTTTATGAAAATTTGAATTTGTTTTCATTAGAAAACTTAGAAAACCTTCTGCATTTCATTTTTAAAACTGTTATTGGGCTTTATCTTATTGCTGAAATAAGTAGGAAGATCTTAGTTAGATTACAAATTGAGTTAAGACATCGTACAACTTTTATATAGAGTTCAAGATTAGATATTTCTTTTAGTTTTCAATTTTGTAGTTTTAAAGCTTTTTTATTTTCCTTTGGAAGAATTTTGTTTTTGTTTCCGGTCTTAATGATATAGGGAATTTCATTTTGAGCAAAAGATATTTTTGGAATTGAATTCTCTGAATTGTCTTCTTTTCAATGTTTCTCATGTAGGAAAGAAAGAATTGATATTTTGAAAGTTTTTGAAAATCTCTCAACTCTTTCCTCTAGTTACATTTCATTGAAAATAAATGAATTGTTTATCATATAGATGCATTATAGCTTATTTTGAGTCGGGCCATTAAAACATCATCAAAGTTTCATTTCCGTACCTATTGTCCTAAGAAACTGCCAATTAAAAGTAACACTTAATTAAAATCAATCTAGAAATTTTATATTTTCTAGGGTTCTTTTCCACCAACATAGCTTAGGTTAGTGTCTTGGAATAGGTTTTTAGTTAACTTTCCAAGGCAGTAAAAACAAACAAAGTAGTTGATCTTGCAGTAGGAAAATCCAATTGTAGCATGTATGCTCTGGGAAGCTCCTCCTAAAGGAGTCAAGCACGAGATCATATCCAAACCAGTGAGGTAATCATACCTATCTCATTGGGAATGACAGAAGATGTGCACGTATTAAAAATGGTAAACCTCAGATAGACCATTGTCGAGGAGCCCGGGGTCACTTGTCGGTAAACCTTGGATTATGTCAAGGAGCCTTCAAGGGGATTGATATTCTTACTATGCCCTTGCGTGTATATCGAATTGTAGAATGTTCCCCTAGGTATATGTGTTCCCGTTGGTGACCTTAGTGGCCATAAATTTTAGGATCCTTTCCCAAGGTGACGGTGGAGGGGAGGTCCCACTATACGTGGAGTAGGCATCGGCTAGACTCACTTGGACTCTCCGGAGGGTTATCTTCACTCAAGATGGTTTAAGTGGAGAAACTTGCACCAGTCTGTTTCATTAAGCAGGTTGTCGGGGTAACTATTCCAACCGCCATTTCTGCATTAAAATTCTACGATGTTGGATTTCATCACCAACTAGTGTTTTTAGTGCGGGGATCTACTGTTTGTGTATGGATTGATCTCTCAGATTTTTTATAGGCGTGTGATTCATTTGATGGTTTTTTAGTGACCTTAGGATCATTTGATTGAAATTTTATTTGTTTGCGTGTGTTAAAAGTTTTAATCGTGGTAGAATTACCAAGACAGTCACGTAGAACTCAAGGGAAACCCCTGAGTATACACCAAGCCAATTAGGAAAACTTAAATCTCTGATACCAAATGTTATCAGTAGAACTGGATTAATAGAACACAGAGAATCATCCATAATTATTCATCCTGATTCTGAAGTAGATCAACCGCAAATAGCACAACATACTCCACAAAAAAAATCAATTTTCAAATTAACTGAAGTTGCTTCTGCAACAAGTGAGTTATCAGCTTCATAAAAAAGTTCCTACTTGGGACTTTTTGCAAAAAAGAGGCAAGCATGGGCCGAGCTGGTGTTCGCTCTGTAAGTCTGCAGAAGAAACGCCTCTCCACCTTTTTCTCCTATGTCCTTTTAATGTTAGTCTCTGGACAGAATCTCTGCGCCTGTCCAACATTCCCTTGAGGTGGCATGGGGATGATCTTCTGCAAGCATGGGAACATTGGTGGCAGGAGGCGTCGGACGATAAAATCAGGGCCTTTCCTCTTTTAATAGCCTGGGGTACTTGGCTAGCACGAAACAGGGCTATTTTCAATGAGACTACCTTTCCTTTAGCTAATCTGGCAGCTGAGGGAGTTGCTATTTTTGACAGTATTCCAATGCCAGCTGACAAAGGTCCTGTCCGTATTGTACAGCCGGAAATCATCAATGATTCCATTCCTTGGGCATATTTCGATGGTGCTTCTGATATCAATGATATCTGTGGTGCAGGGCTGGTTATTAACCTCTCAGCTGAAAACTCCTTTCGAGCCTCTGTTGGCCTTGGGCAAGGGTCTAATAACTTTGCAGAACTTAAAGCTCTCCATTTGCTTCTTTGCTGGCTTTTTTCAAAACAGATTTATCAGATTCAGATCTTTGGTGATTCTAGGAATGTTGTCAACTGGTTCAATGGAACTCATCAATGCAGGAACTTTCTTCTTCTTCCTTTACTTCAGGAGATTCGTCGTCTTAAGTCCTTTTTCACGAAGATTTCTGTTGTTCATATTTACAGGGAAAGGAACCAGCAAGCAGACATCTTATCTAAAGAAGGTCTACAACTCGCTTTGGGGACCTGGGCAGTAGTGGAAGTAGTAAATGGGGCTGTTCATCCTCAGGAACAACCTCTTTTTGAGTAAATTTCCGGTTTTTTTTCAGCATTGTACAGTGGACTTTTATATACCTATGTGTTTTTCTGATACTATCTTGGGTCCTGAACTGTTTCCCTTATGTAAGGGGGTTCAGGGCTCGCTTTTTGTTTATTTTTATGGTTATATGGGGTTGGGATAGTTTTTACTGCCAGCCCTTTCGGGCGCTGGAGCATCTCGCTTGCACTGACTCTTTCTGCTCTCATTCTACTTGATCAGCTTAAAGAGATGCATAGATGCTTAAGCTGTGGTCCTTATGGTGTTTTCTTGGGTTGCTGACATCTTCATCAGATGGGAAGTAGCCTGTTCTCATTCTCTTTTTTAAGGGAATGGTTGTTTTGGTTTCAGAAATGCTTGGCATATGTTCAGAGACTATCTATATTAATAGAAAGTTCGTTTTTTTTCTGTGGAAAAAAAAACAAGTGAGTTATCAGCAGAAAAACCTAAAATTTCTGAACCAGAAACTGAATATGCTATGTATGAACCTACTTTAGATTTTTCCACTCCAACTTCTGGTCATCTTGATTCACCCAGAGTAAGAAACAAGATCACAGAAGATCTTCCTCCTGGTCTCATTAGTATTGAAGAAATTATTGTTACTGAAGAAGAAATTGTTCTTCCTTTAGCTCAAGAATCTTTAAATCTTAGAGAACGTGAATCAATTTTTTACAGTCCTTTCAGACAAGACGCTTGGTATTCTTCATTAACATATTTTCTACAAAACGTAGGTCTAGAGTATTCGTCACCCCGAATTCCCTTTTTCCCTACACCAATAGGTTATAGACCTCCACTAAACATGTCTAGTGTGTCATCTATGTTTACTAAATCTCCAGAAACATTTTTGTATGGTGGTCCATCCGTTCTCGTAGGCTATGAGTCGCTCTCTGGTACATTCTCAGGAGCATCTCCTCTTCCCAACAAAACAATGCCATCATCTAGCCTGAATGAATCAAATACTGTAACTTTGAACAATGAGAAAATTTATAAGATGTCTGGAAATATCCCAAACCCCGGTTCTCAAGGTAGTAATTTATCGCTTGGGGGGCAACCTCAAACTAGTCAAATACAACCTGGGGGGAAACCTCAAGGACAGTACATATCTCAGGGTCAGTATCAACCTCAAGGACAGTAAATACCTCAAGGTCAACCTCAGGGACAGTATATGTCTCAAGGTCAGTACGTGCCTCAAGGTCAATATCTACCTCAAGGGCAGTACCCGGCTCAAGGATTGCAACCTCCTTTAGGACAAAAGTTCTATCCAGAACATCAAATGTTACACAGAGGTGGAAATTATCCAATCAATTATCATCCCTATGTTCAACCAAGTTACGGTTCGTCTTATGTACAACCTTCATTGGGACCCTCATATCCTGGAATGGTGTGGGATCCATCTCAAGTCCAACAGAATTTACAACCAAATTTGCAAGTACCTTATTATCAAGCTGGACAACAAATTGGTTATAATCAACCCCAATAACCTGTCCAACCTACCATTCAAACACTCGCATCTGGTCCTGTTCAACAGCCTGGTCCGAGTACACCTACAACTCCGCCACAAACTGCTGCTCAGACTTCTGTTCAACCAACCACGCCTATTCTTGGAGTGTTTACAGCTCCTATTACTTCTGCCCCTCAAACATCGGTACGGATTCCTAAAGTCTCTATTCTGCAGTCTGGACCGACAATTCAGACTACTGTTCAGATGCTGACAGGACAACCTGGTACAAGTATAGTTATAACAAGTCAACCTCAGTTTACTTATCAACCATATCAAGGGCCGTACCAATATGGACCTGTTCAAAATCTAGCTTACCCGCAACAATCGTACCCTGGGTATACATATCAGACACCTGTGCAACCCCAGTATGGTCCGGTTATTCCTGGTTACCCAGGAGGCATTCTGATTCCCAATGCATAGGTTATTCCTAGATTTGCTGGTTATCCTCCTCCTGGGACTGGTTTAGTCTCACAAGGTTATCAACAAGACCCTACTCGTCAATTACCATTCATAGCAACTTTAGATCTACCTGATTTATCCTGCCTTATGAATGATCCTATCTATTATCATCTGTATTGGCCACCTATGTCGCATAAGTTTCCCAGTGATATCCCTAAGTTTGAAGGAAAATCAAGAGAGGATCCTTCTAACCATGTCATGAATTACCACCTTTGGTGTGCATCCAACTCATTAATCGACGATTCCATTCGACTTAGACTCTTTTAGAGAACGTTAATAGGATTAGCTTCCAAGTGGTACATTGAATTACCACAAGGCTCATTTACCAATTTCAACGCTCTTGCAACTTCTTTCTTAACTCATTTTTAGCTGCCAGTCAGATACGACAATGGCACGGAATTATTAACTTCACTAAAAAAATCTATGCCTACATACATATCATATCATATACATGAATGGATACGTAGAAGACGTTTGGTAAAAGTTTTTATCCCAGATCAAATATTGGCAGAATGGTTTATTAAATCATTGCTACCAAAAATCACTGAAGATGTATCTAAAGGAGGAGTTGTTACGGAAGAACAAGTTATTGCTCAAGCTCAGTATCTTGACTTGGTATACACTCAGTCAGGTACTTTGTATGACAAAATTCCCGATTTACCGCATCCTGGTCAGATACAACAACTCCTTCAGGGTCTCATGCCGCTGATGGTGTAATCATTTCAGTTAGTACGACTAAGAGTAAGAAGAAATCTTCCAAGATTACTTCTCCCATAATAACTTTACCTGATTCACTAAAAGGAGAATCTTCCTGGAAACTCCTGTTGATATTCACATTGTAGATTCAACTACTACAAAGTCAAAATCTGGCAACAAGAAGAAAGGGAAGAATAAAAGTAAACAGACTTCATCTCCCAAGGAAAAAACTGATAAAACTGAATCAACTGATGATAAACGGAAACCTCGTTATCCTTGTCTTATCTGTGATGAGGATCATTGCACCAAGGAATGTCTGCATAGGGTCGAGGTATCTAAGTTCGTCAAAGGTTCATCCACCCTTGCTATTTTGAAGGATCCTTTTCTTGTTCAAGATAGCAAAATGATTGGATCTTCCTCTAATGCATCAACAGATATTTTGATGGTTGCGACTCGATCATAAGATTACGGTAGTAAAAATCCTGTTGCTGGTTAAGAAGTAGAAAATTCTAATTCTACACCAGCTACATCTCCTTCGGTTTTTGATCCACTGCATATCGAGAAACCAATTCTTGATTTAGTAATCAAACCGCCTGCTAAAGGTGTACTTCGTAAATCAGCTTTTAATCCACATGCGAGAGCTGCTCAGAATTACAACATTGTGGAGGATTTAGCAATATCTCCTTCAACAATGTCGGCCTTGGAAGTGCTACATTCATGTCCAACACAAAGGAAATTACTCTTATCAGCAATTGGAGCTGTAGATCTTTAGGATTCAAAGCTCATGGTCTTTGATTTAGAAAATTTTACACCTCGCCTCCCTCATCAAATGGCTTTTCAGATCCCAGTACTAGTAAGAAACAAACATTGCTTTCGTACTGTTATTGATGAAGGAGCATCTACGTGTATCACGTCGTTAAACTATTGGAAATCACTTGGCTCTCCAACCCTTAACCAGTCACCGAAAATCCTCAAAGATTTTGACGGAAGAGGATTCCATCTATTCGGAATTTTACAGGATCTACCTATAGAGGTCGAAGGAAAAATCGTTAATTTAGATGTAGAAGTAGTCGATGCCCCTCTAGATTACAACCTTATTCTGGGTCGAAGTTGGTCTTATGCTATGCTGCTGTTGTGCCATCCGTCTTTCGAATAATTATGTTTCCTCATCAAGGAAATATTGTGAAAGTTGATCAACTCTCATATTATTCGTCTGACCCAGCTTCTACTGATACTATTCAGCACGTTGGAAAAACGACTATCCCTTATGAGGATGTAGGAGTAGGTCTAATCAAAGATTCCGCTTTAATGGGAAATTTTTCTATGCCTCCACCTAATGTACCGCATAATATTTCTAATATCAATAGGATTACATCAAGCACTATTCCATTTGTTGATCCTTGGATAGTGCCTTTAGAATCAGAAATGGATTCGTTCAATGGCGTGATGCCTTTGAGTCCTTTTGAGATAGCATATCAAGCAGTACAGTCATTTTCTGATCCTTTATCAACTGATGATGATCCAATGAATGTGATCAACGAAGAATCATTTTCACCATCAAGCTCGGTTACAACATCAATTCCTGATCCTTTTCAACAAGTGTTTCATACTGATGAAAGCATTCGTGAATTCTTGTCCGTAGATGAATTACCATGGGATGATCTCCATCATAGGTCATCATTTTTATTTGAGCTTGATAAATTCAAAAATATTTTTTCCTCTATTTTTACAGCTGACTTTGTCGAGGAACCTCAGAGTCCAATCTCGATCAAAAATTTGGATTTTGAAGTAAATTTGGGGAATATTTCTTCCACCATTCTTATTGACATATCAATGAAACCTGAAATTATTGAAAACATTCATATAGGTGCTTCGTGTACGTCAGATGAAATTTCTACATATAAAGCCCTATTTCAAGAATTTCACAACATATTTTCCTGGTCTTATGAAGAAATGCCAAGAATCAATCCCAACATTGTCATTCATGAAATAAAGACTTACCCGAATACTAAACCTGTCAGATAGCGATTACGTCCGATACATCCATGAAAAGCTGCTTCCATTAAAGCCAACATTGAGAAATTACTGAGAGCAAGTTTCATTTATCCAATCTCATTAACGAATTGCGTATCTGATATCGTTCCTGTTACAAAAAAACAAGGAACAATACGAGTATGTGTCGACTATAGGGATATTAACAAATCTTGTGCTAAAGACAATTATTGAACTCCTTATATCGAGCAAATTATTGATAATTGTATTGGAAATGAAATGTATTCATTTATGGATGGATTTTCTGGATACAATCAGATCAACATACTCCTTGCCGATCAACCAAAAATATCATTCATTTGTCCTTAGGGAACATTTTCTTACTGTAAATTACCTTTCGGATTAAAGAATGTTGGGGAAACTTTTCAAAGGGAAATGTCCTATGCTTTTCATGACATTAAACACATTGTGCAACCTTATTTCGATGATTTACCTGCTCATTCATTACATAGGGAAGATCATCCTACTCACTTACGAGTGATTTTTATGCGATGTAGATATTATAAGATTCGCTTGAATCCACACAAGAGTGTTTTCTGTGTACAATCTGGTAGGTTACTGGGATTTGTCATTTCAAAAGAAGGCATTCGTGTTGACCCTTCAAAGGTTGAGGCCATTATCAATTTACCTCCTCCTTCCACACTCCATCAACTCCAAAGTTTGCAGGGGAAAGCAAACTTTATGCGTAGATTTATCCAGAACTATGCTTAGTTAACCAAAGGTTTTACCAGGCTATTGAAACAGAATATTCCTTTCATTTAGGATGAGGTCACTGATTGATATTTTGATGCTTTAAAACATGTGTTGACCCATGCATCTTTACTGCATCCACCAAATTACAGCCATGATTACTTTTTATACTTAGCAACCTCTAATTCCACTAATGGAATGGTATTAGTTCAGGAAGATGAATTCCACAACAAACATGTGATTTACTATCTCAGTAGGAATCTCAATCCAACAAAAATTAAATACTTGCATGTGGAGAAATTGGCCTTGGAAGCAGTTCAAGTTGTCCAACGTTTCGTCATTACATTTTGTTACGAAAAACAACTGTTATTTCTAATTGTAACTCGATGATGTAAATTTTGACTAAACAATTGCTCGAGGGAAAATACTCTAAATGGATAGTAATCCTTTAGGAGTTTGATTTAGAATTTGAAAAATACAAATCAAAGAAATCATTGGTGTTCGTTGAACTTATGTGTGATTTCCCGAATACTGAGACAGAAACTGTGGTAGAGCATCCAATCGTTGATGAATCTCTATTTTTGATCAGTACGTTAGATCCTTGGTATGGGGATATCATCGTTTATCTCCAAACCCAAAAATTTTGGTCTAAAATTTCACGTTCACATCGACGAAAGATGTGTTACCAATCCCAGCAATACAATATTGTTGGAGACACGCTTTATCGTCGTGGTGCAGATTCTCTATTTCGACGCTGTTTGACTCATGAAGAAGCTGAACGAGTTTTGAATGACTGCCATTCTAGAGCATGTGGTGGTCATATGTCTGGGTATGCCACAACCCAAAAGATATTGTGCGCTAGTTATTTTTGGCCTTCGTTATTCAAAGATTGAATTCTTGCAGTCTGAAAATGCCGCAACTGTCAGATTTTTTATCGAAAGATGCGTGCACCACCAACTCCTCTTCACCCCATAATTGTTGTCGATCCTTTTTCAAAATGGGGCATTGATTTCATTACATGTAACCCTCACTCAGCTGGGGGGCATGGGTATATTATTCTCGTAGTATATTATTTTACTAAATGGGCCGAGGTGATGCCTACATTTGCGGCAGATGGAAAAACTGCAGCTACATTTGTATTCAATCACGTGATTTCTCGATTCGGTGTACCCCACGCTATCATTACTGATCACGGGAGTCATTTTCGAAACATCATGATGCCCAAACTTTCTGACCAAATTGGCCTGCACCATCATAGCTCTACTCCATATTACCCGCAGGCTAATGGTCAGGTTGAAGCCGTCAATAAAGTTTTAACCACTATGATTAAACGGATAATCGAAATTCATAAATCAAATTGGCATACTATTCTTTTCTCAGCACTTTGGGCATATCGAACCTCAGCAAAAACTGCAACAGGGTTCACTCCTTTTCAACTGGTCTACATATTAGAAGTTGTGTTACCGATTGAATGCGAAATACCGTCACTCCAATTAGCCATAGAGTTACTACCAGCCACTTTTGAAGAGGAAAAATTCTTTTTGTACCTGGCACAATTAGATGAGACTCGGCACACCACTGCATTAGCAGCCGAAGCTCATAAAAAATGCGTTAAATCTTAGTATGACCGAAATATTACACCTCGTGTTTTTTCAGAAGGTGACCTAGTATTGGTATATGACCAAGCTAATGATAAACTAGGAACTAGAAAATTTGAACCCATGTGGCATGGTCCTTATATTGTCAAGCGAGTGCTTGCAAAAGGGATTTACGAATTGATTGATTATGACGGAGTCTCTTCAGATAAACCCAGGAATGGACTTTATCTGAAGAGATATTATGCTTGATTTTTTGTGTGAAGATGTTACCTGTATATTAGTTATCTTTCTAAGATTAGTTGCTTTAGATTATATAATTGTGTCTAGTTTAAGTTTGTATTGACTACTATTCCTGCTTATCTTGATTACTCTTGATATTGCATATGTCGACGTCATTGGTTTTGCTGATGGTGCCTGTCGTAGTACACGAAATATCTCTTCCGCGGCCTGGGTTATCTATTCACCCACCGATGAGTTAGTTTCTATGCATGGGGTAAGCCTTGGTCAAACAATGAATAATGTTGCAGAACATAGCGCAATGATTAAGTTATTATCTGATGCCATTTCATTTGGCATTCAAATTTTGATAGTTAGGTTAGATTCAAAACTCATTGTATTACATTTAAACAGAACTCATTGTATTACATTTAAACAGAGTATACGCAATTAAAAATCCATTGTTACTGAGATTATTTTTGAAGGTTCGTCTCTTGGAAAGATAGTTTGATTACATTGAATATGAACACATTCCTAGAATATTAAATACATTGGTTGATGCATTAGCTAATAATGTTATAAATAGACATTTACGACATTAAAGAGTAAATTAAAACAAAATTTGATATGTGTTGAACAAGATAGTTGGCAAAAGTAGTCATATCATAGATAGAGTTGTGTTTCAAAAAATATTACATTGTTTAGGACCATAGGTTTAAACCACCTTATGATCCGAAAGATAGTGATAAAAAAAAAATTTATTGTAGTCTGCGATGATCATCCACTATCTGTGGTGATCATCATGATAATATACTATAGCCCGTGCCACTCTACGCAGGTATCTCTGAAACTGGCCAGGAACACTAGCGACATGCCTCTGGAGACGAAGAGGAATATCGTCCATCATAGTCTCTGGAATATCTCTATTCAACCTCTCTAGATTATGCTCTAAATCAGTGAGAATATCTGCTGCCTAGTTCTCTGGTGGTGCAATATGATCTGTTCACTTCCTCTCGAAGCGGTGGAGATTGGCTGGTCTTCGTGGACCAACGTCTGCATTTGAATTTTTGTTATCAGTATTGGACGATTAAAAATAAAAATAAAAATTAGACTTAAAAAAACATCAAAATAATTCAATTACCTGACTCATCCCATTGTGTCCCTGGAGGTAAAGGCATCTCAGAATCTCCTCAAAAGTCTATACCTGCATATGGGAAATCCTCAATAGAAAATATTTGGTTCTCTAACCAATGGAAGTATGATGAAGTGAACCGGACTATTGTACAACCATCGCCACCATGGCGAGCCATCAGTGCCACCCACCGTACCATGCGAGGCTCTCTGAGTTCACCAGGATCAACAGGGATCAGCTGAGGGGAAAGAGACGGAATCCTCTCCAAAGCGAAAGATACTAAAATCGCTCCATACCCAAATTTTTTCAACTTTGAGTTCTTCGCTCTGGTCAGTTGACCTTTCATGTTGGTCAACACCGCCTCACACAAATTGAAGATAGTGCCTCTAAAGCAATCAATATCTGTATGCATCTGTGACTTGGTAGCCACATGTAGAGCTGCACTCCCACATAATCTGTTATCAGTAAATGTAATGACTTTCAGATTGATACATACGATAGCTTTTATGTCTATCCAGTTGTCTTTGGGATCAACTTCCTCATTACAAAACTCTTGTTTGTAACTAGAAATAGGCTGGCCACCTTGCCTAGCCCCTAACAAAGAGATTGGTTCACCTCTTTTGGGTAAACCGGTGAGGAAGTAGATATCTTCAAGCTCAATTTCTAGCTTGTGATCTCCGATGATAAAGCATTGTTCCTGAGCATCCCATTTATTTACTAGCCAGGTCATTAGCTCTACCTATGCTCTCGTACCTTGAATGGCCCAGAATTTGTATAAACCACAATCTCTCAAAGTACGCATTATGGCCGGATTATTCATGGCCATATCATCTACCTCTTCATGTTCGCGTTCTTGCCACTCCAATATTGTTCAATGACCTGAAAATGGATGCATTTGATGGTTAGAAGCTATTAGAGTAAAACATTTTATCAAATTTTGAGATAATTCTTCCATTTATTTTTCTTACGACGCCCCCGCAATTTTTATATTAAGACAGTCTGGACCCCCACACGCATCCTTCATAAAGAAAATTATCGGGGTCCGCAGGTAACCAATAGCTGGCCGGCGAACCCTCGTGAGCGAAATTTTGAACCATATTTCCCTCCAAAAATGAATTTAAAAACTTAAAAAGAGAATGTAAATGGATGAAAATGAAGAGAAGAGTGTTGTGGATTACCTGGATTTGACGGAATTCGATTTGATTGGTTGGTTCTCCTGTTATCACCTCCGGAATGTTTTTTGCCCAAAGCTCTCAATTCTCAATTCTAAACACAAAAGGTAAAAATGACTTTATTGAGCTGCTTTTTATAAGATTTTTTGAGTAAATAAAATAATATTTTATTTATTTTCCACTTTAAAAAGCTATTTTTCGAAATTTTTTACTTATTGGAAATAGATATGTTTAATTTTTGAGTTTATGTGCAGAAAACATGATTGTCAAGTGAAAAGGATTATTTTGATAATGAGTATACTTTTATCACTTTTTCGGGCTTTTGAAAATTACGAAAAAGCGAAACCCTGGAGTTCTCTTTTAAGCCCTTTTCAGACTCTCTAAATATGAAAAGATTGCCGAGTACTTGACTGTTCGAACTCATTAAAGGAAATGAACAGTTGTCCCTTCAGTATAAGTTTACCCCTTTTTCAGACTGAAATGGACTATTTACGAAAAATGTATACATTGGTTAATCATAATCAATAGAGTTCTCTCCTGCATTATTTTATCCTTTTTCGAGCTTGAGAGACTAAATTTATGAAAAGGTACACCCACGGAGTTTTCTTAAGTTTTTCTTCTGACTTCCTAAAATTGAAAAACACTGACTTTCACCTATACTAGACTCGTTAAAATTTAACAGTAAAGGACCTGAAAATTATAAACAGGAACAAACCACTCCTTCTTAGGGTTTGATTTTAACACTAAGTTGGACTCATCTGAAGGATGAGCTTATATAACAAGCAAATGTTATCCTCCTCAAGCTTGTAAAAAATAAAGAGGTACTTGCTAGAAATGATGGGGAAAAGAGAGAAAATGAATCCAGTTGTCACAATTTATTTCAGAAAGTTGTATACCACTCTTGAACATGACACTTTTGTCACATTCATATTTGGGTTGGGAAAATCCTTTGGCCAAATAGTTAATCAAACCACATTGAAATTCTTCAACTGGTTTCTGGGTATTAGCTTTAGGTCAATTGTTACCATCTGCAGTGTTGTTATGTGTTCAAGAGATCAGTTTAATAAACGATTCATTGCAAACATTTGTCTCCATTTTTGTTGACCATCCCTGAGTCAGTCCTTGCTTAAAATTTCTTCAAAACTTGATCTAATGGTTTCGTGTCGTGGGCTTTCCTACAACGGATCACTTTCTATCAACGACAACTCATCATCTAGAAATTTGATCTAGAATCCTAACAATACCTTGGAATCTGCATGCCTTAATGGCAGGTTTCTCGCCTTCGACAATAGGTTGCATCATTGACCTTCGATTGAATGATTCTGTGAAATGTTCGACTTCAGATCACAAATTCACATTTCATAGATTGTACTGAGTACTTTGAGAACCATTGTCATTATTGGTGGTTTCTCCCACACTTGTTGACAGTTCACATCATTGACTGGTAATCAAGTGGTTTCTACCATGTTCGACTTCGACACAATCAATCGCATGGACAAAATCGTACTAGTTCGAGAAGCAGGAATCAAGACCCTAGATCTAGTTTCCACCATCCAGGCTGCGAGGAGTTTTATTATTCATCATACAATAGACTACTTACGACAAATGGCTACGTCCATGCTGTGTCTACTTTTGATGTAATTCTAAAATCATTTCTATATCAGAACATGTAGTTAGTTTTGATCTGAGTATGGGAATGCCTACCTCAGCGATGATATACATATATATATGCTTGCATTGAATTTTTTTTCAGGGTTTCAACCGGTGTGCCTGCAGCCCAATCCTCGGAATGATAAATCACTTCACTCTTCAGAACCCTTCAGAACTCTTCAGACTTCACACTTTAGGGGGGAATCTGTTACACTAAAATTTGTCACCATGACAGTTAGCTATCTATATGGGTTCATCATCACCTATTTATTTCTCCCTTAGAGGTCTAAAAACATAAAGTTCCTAAATCAAGTCTTGGAATTGGGAAAAAGCTTATTAAAACCCTAAAAATCCTAACTCCGAACTTTTCCTAGTCCTTTCCTGCAGTACCATGGTTTATTGCTATAAAACTTACGGCACATCCTACACGTTCTACTCATTAGAACTGCAGACCCCCGTAAAAGGTAAAATAAGAAGAAAAGTAAGTTCTAGAAGCCTAGATGGTCGAATATTCTCCCAGCTGGGGCCTTCTAGAAGCGCTATCTGGTCGAGCTTCACCACTTCCATTCATGAAATTTTATCCCTTCATAAATGGAGCTATCCCTTGGTTTTTGGAGTTGAAATCCCATGATGAGAGGGCTTTATCCCTTCCTTATTGGAGCTGAAACTACCTCCTTTCTGTTAGAAATTGAGACCATGTTTCAGTCTCAAGGGTACTTAGAACTTGGTAGTTTTGAGGTGAATTGATGAAGAAATTATACTCTCCACATTTGGCATCATTGGCATGAGAGAGATTACATACTCATAGCCATAGTCTTATGCTGATTTAGAGAGTTGGAGTCTTGTCAAACTGAGGAAAACGGTTGTTCGGGACCCCGGAAGAACCTGTACAAGCATCAAGGCGTCAAGGTTGTAAGGTTTCTTCTTTTATTCAAAGTTAATACAAATGGATTCTATTTTCTCATTGAGTTGTTCATCTATCTTTTGAATAATTTAATTCTTGGATTCCTTGATCACCAAGATAGATTATTGTTTTTGAATTATCATATATTGCAGACGCTTTTGATCTTGTTTGCTTGTCTTTGATTGCAGATTTATACGCTGAATCAATACCTTATGGAAAGACTGGATTGAAGACCAAGTAAAGCATTGGACTTCAGGTAGGAGCATCTCTCTATAGTTAATTAAGAATTCTTAAGCATAATGGTCTAGAGAAACTGGTTTACATTTGTCTGTTTGTTTCTAGATATCCTTAGGATACTAGGGATATCACTCTTGTCCGTAAGAGGGATTTGTCCGTCTAATATGACTCATGTCAAATACAAGTAGAATTCATAAAGACAATTAAGTATTCTCTACAACTCTGTTATGGAGAAAAACAACTTCAACTAACCAGCAAAGAGATGGAGCAGAAAATCCTTTCAGTCTAGGGAAATAATAGGAGATGAACGCCAAAAAATGGGGACTCATGTCAGATACAAGTACAATTCAAAAAGAAAATTATGTATTCTCTACAAGTCTGTTATGGAGCAGAACAACAACTAACCAGCAAAGAGATGGAGCAGAAAAGCCTTTCATTCTAGGGAAACAATAGGAGATGAATTCCAATAGAGCCGCAAATGAGGAGGAACTACTCGCTTGACTAGAGGGAAGGATAGGAGGAATTTCAGAAACAAAACCCTAAACCCTAAACCATGTTGTATGCTCAGGGTTTCCACCGGCAAGGAACAACTACATACTAAAGACTGTGCTAACTCAGGGTTTCCACTGGCAAGGAACAACTACATACTAAAGCCATGCTCAACATACAACCCTAAAACAAAACAAGAAAATTTGTATAGCCCTAAAACCAGTGCCGAATCAAACAAGAAAAACGAGTGCCAGTGAATACAAGAAAAACCAGTGCCATTCAAAGAATAACCAACGAAGAAGAACAAACACTTTGAAGAAGAGCTAAAAGAGCTAAATTCCACCGAAGAAGATTAAAAGTGTTAACAAACACATGTTTTCAAGTGTTAAAAAACACAACAGTGGGTTGGTAGGAAAATAATTCCTACTGAGAGGTGAAGATTCCAACTGGAGAGCCAAACTTTGATGCAGGAGCCAACTGGATAGCCAGACCTCGCCACAGTTCGGAAATACCTGCAACACAATGGAAATGAGCATAAATTAACAAAAACAAAGGAAAAATCTCTCGAAAATGTAAGAAAAGCAACAAATTTACTTGCAAAATGATAAATTACCTCCACAGTCATGGAACTTTTGCAAACGAGCATAGGGGATGAAGCCGTCGACAACTTCGCACAACATTGAGCAATCGAGCAGGGCAGTTTGATAATGGAGGAGAAAAGTATCACGGTCGCAGGATCCGAACAAGTCCACAACGGGGCACAGGAGCAACATCAACGAAACCATCCCATTGTAGCAATGCATCCTAAGAACAATAGAAAAGGTGGACATGTGGTTAAAAGCTATGGTGGAGGTGCACCAGCACTGGCGAC
The DNA here is from genome assembly GCA_034641835.2 of Pinus albicaulis. Taxonomy (NCBI): domain Eukaryota; kingdom Viridiplantae; phylum Streptophyta; class Pinopsida; order Pinales; family Pinaceae; genus Pinus; species Pinus albicaulis. The sequence goes on from MU968389.1 coordinate 1,350,181, forward strand.
ACAACTCACAGCGACCGGCGGAGCTCTCCGAGCAACATCCCGCCCCAAATAGATTTTCACAGGTTAAACAAACCATCGCGAATAACTCCGCATTTGAAACCCTAAACATACAAAAATCTGGCGGATTTAAGGCCCTCACCAACCACACGACAGCTGGCAATCTCGGTGGCATGTGTTGTACAGGCGAGTGGATTTTGACGTGGTTGTTTTGTTACGTGTCGCGGAGGGCGCCCAACAACTGGCATCCCTCTCCTAATAACGATGCATTTCACATTACAGTTGGCTTTCAGGGACGTCGTCATTTTAAAGGGATGACTTTTCCAGCGTGTTCATATTTTAATACAACCTCACATAATAATGATGCCTTCACATTACAGTTCGCTTTCACAGGGTGTTTATAGTACTTTTTTGAGGGAGGGTATTATTATTCTTAGAATACATTGAGGAATAAGATATATTCCATATTTCAAGATTTCCATCTTTGAAAGATGGCTACAATATCTGTGAGAATGAGCAATATCGAACAGAAAAACAAGATGGAAATGAGAGAGGAGATATGGAAGAGATTAACACAAGACCTGTTAATGGAGATCTTGGCAAGACTGTCTATGGAAAGCATTGTGAGGTTTCATGCAGTTTGCAAAACTTGGAAGGAAATGTTTCAATCCATGGAGTTCAGAGAGTTGGCGGCCACCTCAGCAGTTTCCTCTAGTGAGGCATTTCTCATTGTTCAGGAAAGGAAACAATTAACATCCGTTGATTCATCTCAGCCTCTATACATCAAAAACCTATGGATTAGTAGAAAAAGTGACTACACATTTCGAAGTCTGTCTTTGGATTTTCTTCCAAGCCCTGTTGTTGTGGTGGCAGGTTGCAAGAGCATACTTTGTTGTTGGAGTGGAAAAAGTGAAATTTACATATGCAATCCTCTCACCCAAACGTGGATAGAACTTCCACAACGTTTGGAAGATACAACATGGGATTTCATTAGTCTAGCTTTTGATACATGCACTACATGTTGTACCCTTAGCATGGGAAGGAATTCTACAACATATCTCAGGAAGTTTGAGATGTGGAGCACCTTTGGGAAAGGACATTCCCAAAAAAGGGGCTCTAATATGATAAAAAATTCTATGGTCATAGAGATGTATGATTCTGAGATGAATAAGTGGACTTGCTTAGAAAAAACCGTGGGCAATCAAGTTCGACCTGGAGGGGAAGGCATACATTTGAATGGGAGAGATTATTGGTTAAATGAATTAGAAAACGATGAGTGGTTGAGAATAGTCACATTCGATGGAGAACAGAAGCAATGGAAAGTAATCAGGGGGCTAGAGAACATAAGTGTTGAGATCTTCTCATGAAGACTTGGTGGCACATTTGTTACTGGTTGCGTAGGGCGTATTGTTTTAGTTTGTACGAGTCATATTTCATTATGGGAACTTAGTATAGATGAAGTAGAAGGAGAGAAATGGCCTCCTTTTAAAATAGTGGATGTTGAGCACGAATTGAGGAGCCTGATGGTTTGCATGGACATGGCAGTGAATCACAGTGGTTGCGCTTTAGTCTTTCTACTCAAGACAAATGTTTTTGCGGTTTGGAGCGAAGAAGCAAAAATATTACAAAAGATAGAGCTTGGACAACTAACTGATGATTTTCATTCTTATATTTCAGTGTGTGCCTTCCAAGCAAACAATATTTTCTGGCCCTAGTAATACATAGCGCTGCTTATTTCATTCTTGTTACTGCTTTGGTCTCTTCTACCCGAGGCTCAGTCACATATTTTTAAGGGTGTGGAAAATGGTGGTAGATTTTACTGCCTTTGTAAATGCTCTAGACTTGTGTTTGGAGGGTTTCTAGAACTGCGATTAAAGTGTGTTGTGTTTTTGTTTTTAAGGCAAAGGCCAAACATGTTTAGTTTTGTTAAATTATAGGGTTTTTTTTATGACTGAAATTTTGGTTTATGAAAAATCCATAATCAAGATTATATTAGTTGTACCATGGGAGGATGGAGACTTTTGCTGGTTGTTTAAAGAATAATAAAGTTATTAGTTTTATTGATTAAGAATGTAAAGTTGTTTCAATTCAATTTACTCTATCTAGGTTGAAATTTACTGGCATTTTGATAATTATTTCAATGTGTTTCTACTTTATGCTATGTTGAATTAAGTGGTGTGGGTAGTGTTGTTGACAATAGCATAAGTATGAATTCCTAGGAGTTGACTAATGAGAAGAGAGTTCTATCTTCCAATCTAATAGAAGAATCTAATATATAATAGAACTGGCTACTTATTATTTCTGGATAGAACGGAATAAAATTGAAAAAGAAAAGTTAAAGATTAAATAAGGAGTCACATGGTTACACCTTTTTATACACTTCTAGTGATTTTTTAATTAATAAGTAATAGTATTTGATTTTTAGTTTTTATTTAGTGGGTAATTTTTTTTGAATTTATATTATTTTAGCTTGCTTTATTACTTCTGGTTTTGATTTTGAAAATTAATTTATTTTTGTGTTTTTAAAGTGTAAAGTATGAAATTTATGATTTGAAAAAAATACTGAAGATACCATTTATATTTTACTAAGTGCATAAAAATAAATATTTTTTTTAAAAAAAAAATCTGCAATTTACTATAAACTAATAAAAATAAATATTCATTTTAAAAATGTATTTTGTTTTATTAATCTGCAATTTACCATAAACTAATAAAAATAAATATTTATTTTATTTTATTTTTTTATTATTAATCTGCAATTTACCATAAACTAATAAAAATAAATATTAATTTTAAAAATATTTTTATTATGTTTGCATTTTGATAAAAAATAGTAATATTTGGGCATTCTACTTTACCTCGTTTTATGGCTAGGGTAAAGTAGAAAATTTATGATTTGAAAAAAAAAACTTAGTGAATATGATCTTTATATTTTACAAACTGGAAAAATAAAATAAAATTTAAGAATATTTATTTTTCTATTAATCTGCAATTTATGGTGGATGTGTTGGTGTTAACATATTTATCATTCATGTTTAAATGTTTGGTATTTGTTCCAGTAACTCATATCTTCAACATTTTTTTTTTCTTTTTTTTTAAGTTTGATAGTATGTATCATTTTTTTTTAAATTTATTTATCAACATGTCCGGATACATCACCTCGATGGGGGAAGAGAATTGAACTTGTGATGAGTGCTATAATAGCCCGCCTCATCACCGTTTAACCAAGATCTCACAGAGATATCATCTCCAACATTTCAGATAAATCTGTGATTTCACTTTATTGTCTGCTTTTTTTAATCTTTGTTAATTTTTCATTTCACTTCCAGACTTTTACAGAAAAATACAATTTCTCAATTTTTATGATTACAATATATTTAAGTATGAGGGGTTTCCCCAATTCATTATATTAGATATCATTTTTTTGAGATTCCACTGCTTTAAGTAAGTTATAGTTGAATCACTTGTTTAACTTAGTTGAGCCAAAAAAAAATGATATCTAATAAAAAATACAATTATAAAAATAAAAAATATAATTATAAAAATTAATTATAAATATTAACTGAACATTTCTCAGTAGGCAATTTGTTTTGAATTTATATTAACATATTTAACTTTATTACCTTTCTTTTGATTTTGATTTTGAATAATAAATTTATATTTTAAAATATCAAATTTATGATTTGAAAAAAAAAAAATAATGAATAAATATATTTTACTAAGGGAAAAAATAAATAAATAATCATTTTAAAAATTAATTTTTTATTAATTTGCAAAATAATTCGGAGTTCACTCTGGTGAACTAATTTAAGTGGATATCGTGATGTTAAGATATTTATCCTCATGTATAAATTCTGAGTATTTGTTCCACTAACTCACCACCTCCAACCTTTCCTGGAAATTTGTGATTCCATTTCGTATTTACTTTTTTATTTTATTACTGTCAACTTCTTACCGCACTTCCAACTTCTCACCGCACTTCCAGGATTTTACACAAAGATGCAATTCCTATAAGTGGTAGATGAGAATCCTGCCATGGTTTTGTCAATTTACTGTTTTATAATTATAACAGATTATACACTTGGAGAAAATGGATTTTTTTTTTTAGATTTGTGAGTTACTTAGTGTTGTTTTAGAAGTTTGAGTCAGTTTATATCATCTAAATTGTTGTGTCTATCGAGTCAATAGATCCTATATAATGAGATATATTACGATGTATTTGAGTGCAATCAAGCTTCTTTTAATAAAATAATTTTGTTGTTTTTAGTTAATATCATAATAGAGAAGACACTTCTTAACTACAGCGTTGCACAAAACAAACATACATACATTACAAACATACATACATACATTTAGGTGAAAATATTATGGATTATTTAATTGTTTACAGATATTTTTCAAATCAACTAACCAATATGAAAAAATGATTGTAATTACAATTAAGTATACTTGGGATAAAGATAACACTTATTGATTTCAGTTTTTACACAAAATATTATTGATTATTTAAAAAAAATTCAAAACATTTTCAAATCAACTAACTAAACAAGAAAATGTAACAATCTTACCGTATAAAAGAATGGCAACGCACATTAGAGAGATGTCTACTATAGGGAAATTGACCCAAGGGGTACTGTTGCAATAAAAAACTTCTGGCTGAAATATATCTGAGTTTCTCATAATTTTTACACTGAATCAAAATTAAACTCTCCAAAGTATAATTTAAGGGCTTGGGCTAGAGCACTCTGCATGTCTAAGCTTTGCTTGTGGTGGCTTCCCAACTTTCTGCTGACCCTGTTGCCTACCTAAAGAAAGTCTTCCCCCTAGATCAAGGAAGTGAGTAACCTGAGCTAAACTTTTCAGTTTTCGTGGGTGCTCGTCCCTACAACCAAAGAAAGTGGGGGCTAGAGTCATTGACCTATAATTACGCCAAAGGCGTTATCTTTGCTGGAGTGGGGTGAAGAAACACTGTTCACCCCACCCAATCAAAACTTTTCCTCATCGCCCTTTTGTCGAGTAAAATGTTGACAAGTGTAACCACCTGCTTCATCCTCTCATCTAGTCCAAGGGTGGTAAAGGTTTCTGACGTCGGGATCCTCCTCCCCAAAATATTTCTCTCTCCAGCATTAAAAAAGCAACAAGTGCAAACAGTGTTTAATCGAAACGTACAGGTGGACACATCGCAAATCGCTCCCCTACAACTCTAGTCTTTTCCACTTAATGGAAGATCGCTTAGATTATCTTCAATTATGGCGTAATACAGAGGCCAGGGCACATCCTTTAGAAAAAAATTAATTCACTTGTCCCATAATGTCTCATTAATGCATTTTTCCAGTGCTAGTGGGTCTCAAATGATGGTTGTAGGCTTATCACTACAGGTTGGCCTTTGTAAGGCCCCGACCCGAGAACGTCTCATTGATGCATTTATCCAGTGCTAGTGGATTTGAAATGATGGTTGTAGGCTTATCACTGCAGGCTGGCCTCTGTAAGGCCTCGACCCATCTCAATATAACAATATCTCCGACCTCATCTCCCTCACTGGAAATTGGTAGAAGCTCTTGGTAGTTTAGTTTCTCAGTCTTTGGCTAGTCACATTGTTAACTCCTTTCCTCTTTTCAGGATGACAAATTCTCAGGATTATGTGGAACTCACAGAAGTGATTGAATATATGGTTAATGTTGTATAAATGTTGTTGGCTTCAATTAACATGCTCAAGGACATTGTGGAACGTGAGTGAAGCACTTTTGAAATGTTCATGGAGGACAAAATTCTCGCCCAAACAGAGGATACTCTAGATAACTTAAAGGAGCAAATTCTATTTCTCTCGGACCAGGTTGTTGCATTGGAGGTTTCTTTGTCCGCAACAGATGACAATTCAAATAGCATGCATGCTCCAGACATTTCTCTCTCTGGTGGCAAAATAGCTCGTCACCCTCGGGGACCTGACGAGGGTGGTTGCAACGTCGTGTGATTTTTCACATAATTCAAGGCTCTTTGTATTTTTCGAGGCTAATTATTTTAAACATATTAATATATATATATATAGAATTTAAATATATTTAAACTTAATTAATTATATAAAAAATAATTATGTTACTATTAATAAATTTTCATTAGGTTATGTTATTACAGAGGTGTTATTTTTGCTGGAGTGGGGTGAGAAAACACTGTTCACCCTACCCAATCAAAATGCTTCCTTATCGCCCTTCTGTCGAGTAAAAAATTGACACGTGTAACCATCGACTTCGTCCTCCCATTTAGATTGTCTGTCATTCATCCTGTGTTGAAATACATGCCACAAAAGAGCATGGAGCGAGATGACGACCTTTTGAGGTTCCTGCATTGTGTTTCAACCCTTCCCGCGGCGATGCGAGCTCTGATGCTACATCCAATAGAACTTTAATATATGAAATACTAATTGATGGCTATATAAGGCCAACTTCAAGTGAATCTGCAGCGGGATATCCAATTCCATGGTGTTCTGAAGGAAACTTAACAAAGACCATACTTGAAACAATCCCAACTACGATAGGAAGGCTTATGCCCAGCTGCTTCTGGTCTTGTCAGGCATCTGCGTAGTAAAAACCCACTACGTTGGGATCCATGAGGGCCACCGATGCAAACGCCAGAACCGATAACACACCATGAATGAAATCAAGAAACGTTAGCTTGTAAGAAGATAGATCCACCGTCTTGTTGATTTCTCGGTTGATCATCCACATCTCGCTTTTGGTGGAGATCTCGTCGTATAACGTCCCGTCCTCTGCCCTATAACTATCAGTGAACGAGTCAAGGAAGCAAGAAATACCGCAGATGCCCAACAGAAAGTCGGTCAAGTATTTGTTGATGCTGTAGTAGTGGCCTCCGTTGGTTAAAATTGGTGACAAAATTTGGAAAGCAAGAACGGTGGTAGTGGGAAACAATTTGACGAGATTAGCTGTGCTCGCGAATGTCTTCTCCACTGCATTCTCTGTCACTGATTTTTCAAGCGCATCGGTTGCGAATGTCCTACCTGAATCGCCAAATATCACATCCATTGTGTTAGTGACCTATAAATATAGGATTCATAATTTTGACTTGACTGAGGGTAATCTTGTAAATATGTACATACTTTGCCTTCTGCAAGCTGTATTCCCATATTTTGTAAAATAAAAAATAAAAAATAAAAAACCAAAATAGGGTAGAAAGTCCTAAAAGAACAATTAAAGGACTTAGAAAAAATAATAGACCCCAAAAGAAAATTATGAATAAAACATGAAAGTGTGCAAGTCTAAATGCCACTACTTTTACCTTTTGCAGTTGATTATGGCAGAGTGTCAATAAATGCCATAATCCATGATGAGTTAAACAATTTAATCTTGACTTGTCATGTTTCAATTTCACTTGTTGTAGATAGAGAATAAAGAATTGTCATACAGTTTAATCATGACAATTCAGTAGTTAGATAGAGAATAAGTGAATCCAACAGTTTAATTTGGATTCCTAGATGAAATAAGTGTAGAATTAGATATTTTTATTGCTTTCAGAAAGAATAAATGTTGTAAAGGTTGCTAGCTCAAATGCACCCAATCAAAATGGAAGAAAAAATGTTAGTAGTTAAATTGGGTAGGTAGAATAAGGTGAGAAGCATCATTGTAAATATTATTCACCAGCACTGCAAATAACTAAATTCCCTTCCCCATAACCATTTATCATTCTAAACTATCAGTCAGAAAGGCTCAAGGCATTTTCTTGACTTCTGTTCGGACCAGACCCAAGGCTCTATGGCTGATTAGTTGAAAGTTTTAAATGTCTATATTAATCCCACAAATCACATCATTTTCCATTCATGCATTCATTTCCATGAAAAATCATAAGTAAAAACCTCATTTTTACTTAATGATGCTCTAATCCCCATTTGATTAATTTCCCACATTTCATGAAAGCATAAAAACCCTCAAAATTACATTTTATCCTAAGTTGAAGTGATGAAGTTATTATAATGTAAACTTGTCTTTAAACTTCACTTTTCTTAGCTATATTAATGTTTTTTGAGTATACATTTTCACCTTGTCATATTAACTTTAAATTATTTACTAATTCCTTAGAAAAATAACCTTCTCATATTAATATAACTCCATTTTTACTAAATAGCCCCAAAAACCCATTATTATAACTTTAGCCAAAGTTTATTATCCCCACATGTTTTAATAATACCCAAAATATGCCCCCTTTGGCTAAAAATAACTTTATTCTAATATCTCGCCCCCTATGGTTATTAAATCGATTTGATTTAATTAACTATATAATAAATATGCAAAGAAAATCTTTTAAAACATATTTTATATATGTTTAAAACAAAAACAAAAATTCCCGAAGTTTAATTTAAACCAAACTTCACAAAACCCATCCCCCTGTTTAATACATCTCATTTCTCGATTATCCTTAACCCCAAGGTTAAAACCTTAACATTTTTCATTTTCCCGATACATATCACTTGACCATAGACTAAACCGTGGTTAAACACTTTATTAACCCGCCCCATTCATTTTATTTTATGTATAAACTCACTTTATGCATAAAACTCCATTAACCCAGAACCCTCTCATTCATTCCTGACCCTCTGATCATCTTAATCCCTTTCATCCGACGATCCGAAATAAACCCGATAAATCCTTCCCGTCCCTACCATTTCCTATTGGGTTAATTATGATCCGTCGATCTCCACTTACCGAATCAACGGTGTAGATCATACTACCTGGTCCCACCTTATTTCTCTTCATCTTCTCGACGCATCTCAGTTGTTCGCTCCACTCCACCACATCTGACGGTGCGGATCCCATATCGCATTTCTAAAGTGATCGGGCAAAGTTGCCAAATTTTTTTGCGAAATGAGTTGTTTTGTGAAACCACCACCTGCTACGTGTTATAATTATATTGGATCGCATTGCTAAAGCTAAAAACCAGTTACCACTCGAAAGCAATGCGAAAACCATTACCGGTTTTTGCTTTCAAATGAAAAACTGCTCCTACCATGTCAACTTGACCTGCAATTAATACACACATGATCCATAAAAACTAAGGTTTTAACCTTAGTTCTTTATCATGTTTCATATTTGTGTGCCCTATCCCTCCGAGAAATAATCACAGGCACCTTCACTTAGCTAATTTCGAAATAATTCACCATCCAAAAACCATTTCCACTCTGAACAATTACTTCCGACAACTCCCAATGCCTTATATCAAACCAATGCAACCAATTTGAAGACTGGTACCACCTGCAATCCTGTTCGACCGCAACAATACCTGTTCAAAGGTATTTATCAGTAATCCAAGCCTGCAAATTTCAAATTTCTAAGAACAAAATCAAATTAATTTGAAATTAAAAGCCAAAAAGTACTCATTTGAGAGTAGTCAAACCTTGAAGAAACAGGGGAAACCCTGTCAAAATTTTTCTAAAAATTTTCCGCTTCCTAATTAAGAGTTTTAACCATCCAAAAGATATTTCTGTGGTTAAAATACCTTTGAATTACTGAAGAAACCATTGAAAACCCCTTTCCCACCTTCTGCACTGTACAAATCTACTTTTTTTCTCATAAACCCTCGCCCAGATTCCGATTTTTTCCCAAATCAGCTTAATTGACCTTCTGCTTCCGTAAAGAGTTGAACAAACAATTTAATCTTGTTCAGTTTCTTCAAGAATGACTAAGAAACAGATAACCCCTAGAACTGGAGGTCCTAAACCTCAGAAGCCTGCCTCCAGCAAGCTTCCAAATCCCAAACCTCCCAAAATTGATAAACGTACTCCTATTTTAATTGCTGATTCTACTGAAGTAGTCAGACCTTTACATCCTCCTATCACTACTGAAGAAAGCAATCCTTTGATTGAATTGGATTACAGAATTTCTGTTGCTACTCTTGAATTTTATCTTCTGAAAGTGCATAGCTGGTGTTAGGAGAAATTTGAAAAGAAAGTGGCTAATGACATACCTGTATGGGATTCCAATTTGCCCAAATATGTGGTTCCCATCACCCATCCTGCTCAGGATTTCATTAGGTTGTGTCAAATGCATTATATTCCTGATCAAAGGTGCATGCTTAACAAAGATAGTGAGGTCTTATTTTACATAACTGCTGAATCAATCAATAACATGCTCCAGGTAAGCCATGATCCACGAGTAGTGTCATTATAAATTGAAGACTTAACTCATATGTATTTAGACTTAGATTTCCCTAGGAAGTTTGAAATCCTTCAAAAATTCATGCTCAATCATGTCAACCTTCCTAAGGTGAATCCTCCTTATGATACCTTTGATTTTCCTGAAGGCTCCAGACAGGTCATTTCCATGCTATCATTTAATTTAGGCTATGTTAATGATTAATTCACAGATGCCTCCATCTTAGGCTTCCTTTCCACTTTGTCTCTTGGACAGCATCTAGAGTTGGTCTTTGACTTTGCCAAATTTATTGCAGACAATATTCATTATCAGCTAATAAAATTACCTGATGAAGGAATGTTCAGATATACTTCATATCTGTTACATCTCTTCTTGTTCTCTCAGGTAGCTAATTTTCCCTTTGCATTACAGAAGATGGATATGGAGGGCAAACCACTTTTGGTAATATTTTGGACCTCTCTTCTGAGAAAAAATAACAGTGAGTACAGTTACAGTGATTTCAAAGACTTGTTTATCAGACCTGCCATCAGTTTGTTGAATGAAGAAGAGCCACCAAAAATAACTAAAGATATCAAAAGGATTTTACAGTTGTCTGAAAACTGTAAAGTGGGTGATTAGTATTTATATAAAAATCATACAGAAATCAGAGTGTATGGTGCAATTTTGGCTTCATACAAATTACCAAAGTTTATAACCACAAGGATATTTTCTCTGGAATATTTGAGACAGATTTTAAATGCAGATGCAAAGAAATTTATAGCATCTAAAAAGAAGGCACAATTCAAACTAAAAAGTCAAATTGGCCCTTTCATGGTTAACAACAGAGATGCCTTGAAGGAGGTAACCAAAAAACTATCAGCATTCAAGTTTCAGGAAAGCTTTTACTGGAGCTATGACCCTCATGGTATTTTGAGCAACCTCAGGGTCAAATGCAAGTTAACCCTATTTCTACATGAATCAAAGCCAATAATTGAAAAATATGCCAATCAATTGGAATGGGTTGCACATACTTTAATTGATGATGATCAGGAGATACAAACAGATAATCTACAAGAAAATCAAATGGACAGTACACAGGTGGTTACAGTTAACCAATCAGCAGAGGTATCCAATAAAATACCTAGGAAAGAAGAAGGATATTTGGCCGAGACAATCATTGAAAACAAATTTAAAACAGTCTACAGTAAAAAGGCCAAAATTACTAATCTAGAAAAATAAGGAGTCATAGATGTGGATGATACTAACCAGCAAACTGATGATGAAGCCACCATGATTGTTAATGAAACACTCCGGGAAATTCAGAATGAACAGATACAATCATAGTGTAAAGGCAAAGAGAAGGTTGAAATGGAAATGGATACAGAAGCTCCCTCTTCTTCTAAAACAATTGAAGAAACTGATTCTGATATTCAGAAGAGGTTCAAGCAAATCAGGGAGAAGAATGAAGAAATCAAGAATGAAGTTTATTCTAAACTTCTGAAGGAAAAACCAGGAGATAAGGACAGACTAGTAACAACATTTGATTACTCAACCAACAAAATGATCATGTCTTTTCTCCAACCAGTGGTAGCACATCTAAAATCAGCCTCAGACTATAGAAAGACATAATTTGCAGTAAATGCTGATACTATTCATGAATTAGATCAGATAGATTTCCACAGGAGTGCATCATAAATGTTATATTCAAAGGTAGTAAGAAAAACAATGAGTGCTACCATGCTCCAAAAGACTGTATCCAACTTGCAAACTCAAATAAAATTGGATAAGGAATCATTACATGCCCAGGATTTTAGGATAAAATCCTTAGAAGATTTGGTAATTGAAACAGGAGCAGGTCCTTCTAACACTGAAGTTGCTAGAAAATTGATAAGGCAGAAGAATGATGATATTGTAGCCTTAAGAAAACAGCTTAAATTGCCATAGAGTGAGCACCCTCAGGCAAAAAAAGTTCTTCAAGAAAAGACAAAGAAAGAGGAAACTATGCAACTTGTTTTGAAAATGACTGCCCAAATAAAAGAGATGGAAAATCAAATAGAATGTTTAATGCAAGAAAATGAAAGTCTGAAGAAAGATCAGGAAGTTTCCATTCCCACAGTTATTCCAACTGTAAGTACAACTATTCCCTCAACATTGGCAGAATATTTGGCACCGAAAGGAGTATTGGCAACTGCAGTGTCAATTACTTCTAAAGACAGCTATGCCACTTCTTCATCAACATCATAGGTAAATCCAACAGGGGAAAAAACTGCTATATTAAAGGCTATGGAAGAAATGTCCTTGAAAGATAAAGAGATAATCAGTTTAAAAGGGACCATTAGAAATCTAGAAACATTTAACAAAGATGCATTAATCACTTCCAAAGGACATGAGCAGAGGGTCAACAAATTGCAAGAATAGGTAAAGATTCTTCAACAGTAGGTTAATATCACTGAGAAGGTATCTTACATTAAGAATTATCTTTGGAATAACATCATTCAGAGCATACATTTGCAATGGCCCTCAATCCAAATAATTTATGAACAAAAAGAATTACTCAAAGCAACCCAAATAGAAATACAAAGGACAAAAGAAGAACTGGCTGATAAACCCACTCAAGCATTGAAGCTTATCACATTTCTGAATAGAAAACATAGAGAAGAGCTTGAAGAGCTAAAAATTCAAGACAAAACTGAAAGTATATTACAAATTAAGAAAGTCCAAAATAAGAGAAATATGATGAATAATTTGGAGGACAGGTGCAAAGATATGAACTTGGCAATCACAAGATTTTGGGCCAAATACATAGTATTATCACAAGCAGGCTTACCAGATATTCACGCATTGAATGAAAAGTTGATGCCACAAAAATATTATGATAACAAAATCAGGGCATATGCCAAAGAGCAGGTCAACAAACCTTTACCTCAAGGGTCTCCTACTGGTAAAGTCATTTTGGTATATTTTGAAAACTTGTTCTTTTTGCAAAATGAGATCAAACATATTTTCATGGTTAAGCCCAATTTTGCAAAGTATACAGAGGTAGATGAAAGTTACAGGAAGCTAACGAGCATGAGAATTCCCAGTGCAAAGCAATGGCAGGAATTCATTGATTTACTATGAAAGTTTGCAGTCAAAATATATCAAGATCAAAAATCAGTGATTAAAGAGTATCAGTGGTCAGAGTGTGTCAGTGAAAACAAAGGTTACTGCTAGTTATTTTTAATTTTTAGCAGTAAACAGTGAAGAAACAGGGTAAAAGAGCATCAGAGCAGAACGTGAAAGAGGAAGTGTATACTACAAGTTATCTTCCACAAGATAATGACCCAAGTGCCAGCAATACTTCCAGCTAAACAAAAAATCAGTTTGAGTAGATAAACTGTTCTATTTTTCTTGTAAAAGAGGACAACTTGCCCATCTATTTTGCAGTTGTCCCTCTTCTTATGTAATAATTCCTATTTTTTCTTGAGATATTCTCTCAAACTTTTGAGATATTTTGTAAGCAATTTATTTGTATAAATACTTCATTCTTCGAAGTATTTTGGTGTAGAATAAAATTATCAAGACTACTATAGACTTTTTTGTTGAAAAAATTGGGATTTTATGTGAGTTAAGTTGAAGCAACAGGGTGGAAACTTAAGCAAATAAACATCATAACTAATGATCCTCGTGCTGATCAGATGAGTATTGTATCTTCTAGTTTTCATTGCTTATTTCTTTAAGTTCCATTCATACATCTTGTGTTATTTTCCATCTTAAATGAATAACTAGGAAAGGTATTACAGAATCAGTGTAAAAAGCTCTCTGTTCTTACTAGTTTTCATGTTTATGTTTTCTGCTGATTCCCATAATTTAGAATTCTTAATTGCTCTTTAGTCTTGTTTGACCTCAATTTCCCTCTTCCTTTTCTATGATCTAATGATTCTTAACTGCCCTTAGTCCAGATCATACCACTTCATCCAAATAGCCTTTTAAAACCCTCTGAAGATCATCTATCTTACCCTTAGTATATTTGTTCTTTTGACCTTAGTTTTCTAGTCTTGTTTGCTATAAATTTGACTCCATTTCCTAATGGTTAGGTAGATATTTCTATGGTTTC
>MU968389.1:1364509-1461168 GCA_034641835.2 Pinus albicaulis
TATATAAATAAAATAGCGTATGCAGGAACCTTACATTGATGACAATGGTTCTTTTAGAGGCCATTTATGAGTTTTTTTTTGACAATTTAACCTTTCTAGGTCTTGAAAACTCTGTTTTTTAGGTTTTTAGTACACTTCTGTAAGATTAGACTATTTACAGAAGGTCTTTTGGTATGAAAGAGATTTCCTTTGGATTTTAACAGGTAAAATTATGATTTCTCTACCTCAAATTGTCAATTTTGCTCCAAAATCAATCTTTAAACCTTTTTATAGATTCATGAAAAGCTTGATAAGGGTTTACTGTAGACTTCTTTGATAAAACAGACCTTAAAATAGTTTAATTCATGCACAAAGGGATTCTAAGCATTTGTAAAATATTTTGAATCAGTCAAAGGGTCTCTAAGGGTCTGCAATGGTTAAGACAATCCAATTCTGCCTAAAAATCAACTTACAACTTTTAGAAATTGTGAATTTATCAGGGTTTTTGCAGCAAATATGAATTCATGAGGAAATAAGGGTATTTCTTTAGGAAAATAGGCTTCAAGAAGGCTTAAATTCAACAATATAGCTTTTTTGATGGAGGGATAGGTCTGCTTTCTGAAAAATACCTGTTATTTTTAGGAATTTGACTCAGAAAAGGGTTTTCTGGGAGTTTGGAAGCTTTCAAAAGCTTTGTTGAAGTCTTTTAATCACAAATTGGAAGCTTTGAGTGGTTGCAACAGTGAATTCCGACTGAATTTGGTTGTTTGTGCATGAAAACAGGGCGACAATGTCTTTTTTTCCAATCGGGAATAGTTTGTGAGCAGAAAACGCGAAAGAAAGGTTTAAACACATTCATTCTGCTGTTTTATAAAATTTTTGGTTAAAACAGTGATTGCATTTAATATCCGTCAATTCAAATGGAAGCGGTTTGGCGTGGGGAGGCTTATTTACCGCTAAGCAGTTATCGCAATGTCGGAGGGTGGTAAGCGATAATTCTTAAATGTATGCAATCCAATGTAAAATGGACGCATGGAGGAGAGAGAGCAGGGCAAAACCGCTCATATCGCATATCCGAAATTGATTAATGATCGCGCTATTGAAATTGTGATATGATTTTTGGGTTGTTGGATCAAGTGGAGAGAGTGCGAACGATCAAGATTAATTGATGGAGTTACAGGGTAGATGGGCGTGGGGCCTGGGGTTCTTTATGCGACAGGGTTTCGATTTTATATGTTAAAATGTAGTTTTAACATAAAGTCTCAATGTATAAAGGGATAGACGGAATAGCCACTTTACATGGAAAATAGTGTATATCCATGTGTAAGCGGGTTAATATATAAAATGATAGTTTAAACCTATGGGGGAGCGGGACATATGTCATGTGGATTAATTAAACCATAGGATAAAATAAAAATGTGGGTTTGGGATATTTAACATAAAGGATTTAATTAATACGGGATGGAAGGGTATATAGTGAAGTTAATAAATAAGGTTAGTGTTAATATGAAATATAAGAGTGTATGAGCGTGAATATACAAATGCACTAGGTAAAGTGTAATTTAAGTGTTTTGGGCATGATTTTCATAGTGGTGGTCCCATTTTAAACATTTCACACTTAATACTTAGGATAAATAGAATTTTGTGGGTTTTTTGAATGAAATGGAAATTATTTAATGGGTTTTAACTTTTCCTAAGCAAAAAGGTGTTTTAACTTAGGAAAAGGGATTTTATCTTAGGACAAGGGGCGATGTTGAAGAAAAGGGTTTTAATGAAGGGAATCCAATACTTAGTGCCAATCATTCATTAGGCCTTGGGTTCGGTCCCAACAAAAGTCAGAGAAATGCTCTGAGCCTTTATAACTAAAGGTTTTTAATACTGGAATACTTTGAGGGGAGGGAAATTAGTAATTTTCTAGAGGATGTTTATTCATGCCCTGTGTAACTTCTTTCTACCTACCCATCATTTATTCTACCATTTTTTCCTTTATTTGCATGGGTGCATTTGAGCTTGCAAACCCTAAACCATTTTTCTTTTAAAATAGGAAACTATCTAATTCTAACCTTATTTCATCCAAGGGCTCAAATTAAACTGTTGAGCTCCTCATGTATTCTATAACTATCTATTGATTTGTCAAGTTTAAACTGTTTGACAGAATCTTATTCTCTATCTATAAACATGAAATTTAAAGTATGAAAAGCCAAGATTAAACTATTTGACTAATCATGGATTATGGCATTTTGAACAAGTTGCACATAATCATTTTATTTTGTAGTAAGAGTAAAAGGTAGTGGAATTTTTACTTTCATCACTTTCATGTCTTATTTTTATCCTTTTTTTGTGTTTGGGTCCATTTTTTTTATTCTTTTTGATCTTTTTCTTTTAAGTCCTTTGATCTTTCTTTTATGACTTTACCCTCTTTTCATTTTATTTTTATTTTCTAATCTGGGAAAACAACTTGTAGAAAGAAAGGTATGTACATATTACAAGACTAATTAATGCCAATTCAAAAATTATGAACCCTATTATTATAGGGCCCTAACAGTGGCTCCACATGGGGATGGCATTTCCTAGTTGAATGTCAAGAACTTTGAGACTAGTAGCCTTTGAATTTTGACTTTGCTTGCCTTGTAAATGTTTTCTGAGCTCTGCAATTATTCATACTTATGATATTTTACCTTTCAAAGCTTAGGGCCTTCTCTTTGGGCTTCAACTTTGTTGGGAAAACATCCAATCTAATCTAAAATCTGCAATGTTATGTACAATGGATAAAGTAAACAAAGTTAACTATTGGTTATTTCTGAAGAGTAGTAATGCTTCAACATTCTACCACAGGTCCACCTAGCAAATCTCATCCGTCCATCTCTTTCAAAAAGAAAGCATTATTACCTCTGTAACCATAAATAAGATAAGGTCCTTTCCATAGGAAATAAAATTTCCCATGTTTACCTTTCTCTTCTCTCCTTGAATCCCACTTTAGAACTTTGTCACCAATATAGAAATCATCTTCTTTACTCTTCTCGTCAAATATTTTCTTAATTTTATCTTGGATAACTTGAGACTTAAGATAAACCTCTTCTCTTGTTTACTACAAGTGAATGGTTTGGTTAATCCTTCTTTGAATTTCGTTGGTCTCAACTTGTAATTCTTGGATTATCTTCATTACTGTTACTCCTAAGGAAGATGGAAAAACAACATCCATTACATAAACAAGTTGGTAAGGGGATGTACCAATAGATTTCTTAGTGGTAAGTCTATCTGCCTATAAGGCATTAACTAACCTCTTGTTCCAAGTTTTCTTGTTATCTTCTAGTAATTTCTTGATGATGTTCACAAGGCTTTTATTGGAAGATTCAGCAAGGCCATTACCTTGAGAGTAATATGCAGTAGAATGGCCAAGGGTAATGTGGTATTTATGAAAGAAATCAATAAAAATTTTGGATTTGAATGCAGTTGCATTGTCAGTGATAATATTTTGGGGGCATCCAAATCTTAAGAGTATGTTGCTTTCTAAAAAGGAGATTATGACAGTGTCAGTGGCTTGCATAGAGGGTATGCCTTCTGTCCACTTAGTAAAATAGTCAGTGGCTGTCAGAATCCACTTATGTTGGGCTGAG
Organism: Pinus albicaulis; assembly: GCA_034641835.2. Classification (NCBI taxonomy): domain Eukaryota; kingdom Viridiplantae; phylum Streptophyta; class Pinopsida; order Pinales; family Pinaceae; genus Pinus; species Pinus albicaulis. Next base: position 1,368,106 of record MU968389.1, read on the forward strand.
AATGGAGGGTGAATTTCACCAATGAAGTCAAGACCCCATTGTTGAAAAGGTATTTCTGTTGAGATGGGTTTTAAGGGCAGGGGTAATAGCTTTTTCTTTCCTTCAAATATTTGGCACTTGTGACAGGAGGTCACATACTTTTTTACATCTGCAAACAAAGTAGGCCAGTAAAAACCAGCTCTCAGGATTTTGTCTGCAGTAGTCTTCCAGTAGAGATTTCCTCCACAATCACCTGCATGAAATTCTTCTAAAACTTTGTCAGATTCTTCTTTAAGCAAAAAATTCAATAAAATTCCACCATGATCTTTCCAAAAGAGTACAGTGTCTATGATACAAAATCTTACTGCCTTTAATTTTAAAAATCTAGCTTTTGTTATTGATAATCTAGGAGGAGCTTGTAAATTTAGTAATACAAATACAATATCTGCATACCATGGTGAGTCTGAAAAGGCTTCACTGACCTCTGAAGTCGCCATCTCTTCTTGATCATCTATTTGGGCAATAAAATTAATATCTAAAGCATGGCAATTTGATTCAGCCATGAGTTTGGCTAAACCTTGACCTTTTATGAGTTTGGAGGGTTTGATTTCTATGTCATATTCCAAAATTGTGGCAATCCACTTGTCTCTTTTTCCATCAAGCCCATTCTGTGTTAGAATTTCCTTTACAACTGCATTTGGAACATAAGAAATGATATGTGAATAAAGAATGTACACTCTAAAGTATTTGATGACGTTTACTATAGCTAGGGCCTGATTTTCCATTATGTTATAATTTAAAGTGGCATCTCTAAGTGACTTGCTAAAGAAAGAAATAGGTTGTTCATAGCCCTAGTCATTTGTCTGCAGTAAAACTGCAGAAATAGTGTGTTCTGAAGTAAAGGAGAAAATGATGAAATACTTTTTAAAGTTAGGACTTATAAGAATTAATGTTTTTGTTAAGGCTTGTTTAATAGATTCAAATGATTGCTTCAACAGTCCATTTAAGTACTGAGTCTTTTTTAACATATTGTTAAGTTCTCTGATTATTTTAGCTAGATTTGAGATTAATCTTCTAAGGAAGTTAATTTTACCTAGAAAAGCTTGTAATTATTTGATGTCCCTAGGAAGACTAATGTTTAGAATTGCCTCTATTCTGCCTGGGTCTATCGTAATTCCCTCTTTATATATAATATGTCCTAGTAATTTTCCTTCTTCCAATCCAAATAAAGTCTTCTTAGGGTTTAGAGAGACGCCAAATTTCCTGCATTTAAGAAAGACTTGCCTGAGATTATCCAAATGTTCATAATCAATATTTGAAAATAGAGTAATGCCATCTAAATAAATCAATAGGAATTCATGAATCTCCTTTGCAAAGGTTATATCCATAGCTCTTTGAAAAGTGGTTCCTGTATTCATTAATGCAAAAGACATTTTTACATACATAAAATTGCCCCATGGAGTAGTAAAAGTAGTTTTGGCTTGATCTTGTGGTTGGAATAGAATCTAGTTATATCCAGAGAATCCATCTAACAATGGAATTATAGAAGAATCAACCACCCTCTGTAAAATGTGATCCATCTTTGGTAAAGGGTAGTTGCCTTTTAAAGACACCTTATTTAAATTTTTGAAATCAACACATAATCTAATTTCTCCTATCTTTTTCCTAGTGGGAACTATATTAGAAACCCAATTAGAATATCTGATTAGTGCAATTATTTAGGCATCATACATTCTTTCTACCTCTTTCTCAATTAAAGGCATCAAAACAGGATTGATCCTTCTTAAGTTTTGTTTAAATGGTTTTTGGTCTTCTTTTATAGGTATTTTATGTTGTATTATACTAGTGTCATAGGATTATAAGTCCTCATAAATCCAAGCAAATACATCCTGAAATTCCTTAAAAAGAGCTATGTATTTTTATTTTTCTTCCTGAGGTAAAGTTTTTTAAAGTTTAATCATCTTAGGTTTTAACTCTGTACCTATATTACATTCCTCAATATCAGATCTTAGTGGCTCCATTTTAGGTTTTCTTGCAACATCATTAGAGTCAAATAGATCTTCTAAAGGAGTTAAGCCTTTTGGTAAAAAGTTGTCTTTGAGGTTCAAAATATCAGATTCATCATGTGCTAACTCTTCAATTTCTAATTTTTCTAAATTATCTATTTCTAATTGACTGAATTTAGTAGGTTTAGAAAAAATTTACATTATTTACATCTGTATTATTCAAATCAATCTTACTATCTAAGTTTTGATCTATTGTACAGTTTGTGTCTATATTACAACCCTGCAATTCTCCTTCATTGTTCATGAAATGATAAATCTGTTCATCTTGTGAGAAAATTTGCCAATATTTAAGATTATCTAGAATTATTGGTCTGTGTTTGACTTCTGCAGTGTATATATGATTTGGTTGAAATGGCAGATTACAGATACTAGAAAAATTTGCTAAGCAGTGAGTCTGTATGTTCTATTTTCTTGGTATTGCAGAAAAATCACATTTTAACAGTTCCTTAATTAAATCTAAAACAATGTCTCTATATCGGCTTAATCTTGGATTATAAACAAATTATTCTCTAGTTATTTGTTTCACAATTAACTCTGAGTCTCCCATAATTGATATTCTTTTACCTCCTAAATTCCTAACAATCTGCAGTCCTAAAATAAGAGCTTCATATTCAGCCATGTTGTTGGTACATTTAAAATTTAATCTGGAAGCATGACCTTCTGCATGGTTGTTTTCATATTATTTATCCAAACTCCTGCTCCTACTCCTAATTTATTGACTGATCCATCAAAATCTAGGTGCTATAATGATTCATGAAAGATGTTTTCACTGTCTAGTGCTTTGTTTTTATCTTTTAATTCAATTTTGTTTTCAATATCAGTTTCAGAGTTACATAAAATGAATGAGTCCATGTTAGTAGGTGTAGAGTAAATTGGATAATTTCTTGGTCTTTCTACACTACTCACCATATATTTCGTCAATGTTTCTCTATAAGGTTTCTTTGGTTGGCCAAAAACTGATATTGTTGCATATGACATATCAAGTTGTAGAGATCCCTGTAATTTAGCTCCCCATGAGCGAGATACGAGAATTCCATACTTGGGAGGGATGTTAGCTACTACAATGTCCATGAGTATGCTTTTACCAGAATATTGAACTAATGTGACACACAAATTTTTAATCAAACCTAAACATTTGACTTTTCTGGAATCAAATGAAAAGAGATCTTTGTAAGGCCTAGTGATATCTAAAATTAGGGTTTCCATTATTGCTTTTGGCATCAAATTGTGTGAAGCCCCTAAATCTAGCATTGCATTGTGTAATATTTGATCATGAATAGTTAAGCTAATGTAAAACGGTGGAACTGCTCCATCTTGGTGTTTTCCATTAACATCAGGACCAAAATTTAACTCTGGTTGATCATCACTTAGATTTACTGAATCTTCTCCACCATTCATGTTTAAAGTTTCAGTGATAGTTTTTTTGTACAAATCATGTTTTACCAATTCTGTCAAAGGAATTGGTATTTTTAATTTGGCAATTTCAGCTTGGATATTAAAATGAAGTTTGTGCTTTTCCTAGCTGAATTGTCACTTCTTTAGTAACTATAGTTTGAGTAGGTTGGTCTTCTTTTTCTACAATTGTTTTTTCATTTTCAGTTTGTGTTTCTATTGTCTTACTACTTTTAGTTTTATTTTCAGGAATAGTTTGAGAAGCAGTAGATGTTTTTTTAGATTTTGTATTTTCAAAAGTTGTTTTAGCAGTGGTAGCTTTTGGATCAGCAGTAGGTGGCTTGGAGTCTAAAATTGTTGTTTTAGCAGAATTAATTGTCTTTACAGTAGCGGACTTTTGTGAATCTGTTGATGTTTGGACAACATCATTCGTGATGTCAACAATTTTGGGAATAGGTGAAATTTTAGGGCTTAAAATTTTCTAAGATGAAGTAGAGTTTTGTGTGTTTTCCCTAAGAGAATTTGCAGAACTTTAGTGGTGGGAGCTTATACTATTTTCTTTGTTTTTGTTTGGACAGATTTCTTAGTATAAGGCTCTATGTTTTTCTTGCTCCTAAGGTTATATTTCTTATGTACTTCATTGATAGCAAAGTCATAACCTTGTTTGTAATCAAATGATTCACCAGAATCTAATTGCAGTTGTTGTAAATCATATAACTCCTGGTCTTCTTGTGTAAGAAAGATGGTGTTATCATCATAAATGCCCATTAGATTTATGGTATCTTCATCATCATCATTTTGATGAGAACTTTCAGCATAGTTCTCTTGGAAAGGTGGTCTTATTGTTTGGTCGGTGTTGATTCTCTAGATTTTCCAGTGTTGGTGTTTTTCTGAAATTAAAATTTCTAATTTGTTGTTGATTATCCCATTGTGGATTCCTTTCCATATTATCTAACCTATCCATCATTATCTCTAATGTTTTTTCTAATTGATCTATTTTTAAATCTAAACTAGATGTTTCTTCTTTTATTGTTACTCTTCTTTCATTCCTTAATCTAGCTTTCTTTGCTAACAGATTTGCCTGTATACTAACAACATTAGTTTGCATCTACTCTAAAGTTTCAGGATTCTTCTCTCTCAATTGATATGCTATGTCTGTATCAAATCCATCAGTGAATTTGAGAAGAACATAATCTGGAGGAGGCTTAAGATTAGCAGTATTTGAATTATAAATGTTGCTGTATCTAGTACAATAATCTTGGACTGTTTCATTAAGTGCTCTTTTTATGCTTTCAAATTTAGATAAGATTTGTAGTGGATTTTACTTCTTTTCCCATCTATTAAGAAATAATCTATGAAAAAATTCCAAGTCAGAAATACTACCAACATTTAAACCTTTAAACCATTTTTTCACCTCCCCAATTAATGTTTGAGCAAACAGTGTCATTTGGACATCAGACTTATCTATTTCATGAAGTTCAAAATAGTCTGTCATCTTATTAACATGTTGTTGAGTAGTGTACTGAGTGGTTGCATCAAATTGAGGTATTTTACTTTGATAATCCTAGGGCATATCATGTAACTGGGCTGGAAGGACCAAGGGAGCATATCTAGCAGCCATGGCTTGAATTCTAGCTTGGCTAGGAGGTAAGTTGGAAGTACTTGGGGCAGAGCTAGAAGTACGTACTGATGTAGTTAAAGAACTTGCAGACGAGATTGGGATATAAGAAGATGTACTGGAAAATGTGGTTTAGAAACCAAAAGATGAAGTTGGGAAATATGAAGAGGTGCTTGGAAATGAGAATGATGCATTAGAAAATGCAGAAGGAAAACCAGTGGATGGCGATGAGGTGGTGGAGGATGGGAATAATACTCTAGGTTGAAATGGTTGCTTAGGAAAAAATGAATCTGTGGAATGAAGTGTGGTGGAGATATTGGATGATGTGGTGGTAAATAGAGATGAACATTGAGATTATAAAAGGCTGGTATCTAAATGAGTGGTAGAAGGTTTAGGGGTATAGGTTGCTTGTTACACAGCATTTTTCCACTGTCCCTGCAATCCCCATCTCGCCCATTGGAGGGTCATTTCTGTGATCAATAAGCAGTGTCATGCCTTGCAAAGACCATCATTGTATCCCTTTACATGAGAGTAATATTCCTTCTGTTGACAATTCCCTGAGCAGAGATTCAAAAACCCTTGTTTTTTCCTTGGCGCGAGTAGTCAGTTATGCCCTAGCACCAAAGAGGAATATTAACACTGGGCCCCACGCTAGTTGGCGCTCTGTCTCAGCTAGCCACCCATGCTGAGCTATTTATGGAATGTTTTTTAAAAATAGAGGCAGAGATTCCACTCCAACAACTTCGAGGATGAGTCATTGGGAGTGGTTGAACTAAGTAACCATGGACTCCCTCCTTTAGTTTATGGTTTCCACCTCTTATGGGAACGTCCTAAAGGATAGGCCTCCCTCCCACTTTTGTAGGGATCCTAACCTCCTCCTTTTCCTCTATAAAAAGAAGCTATCTCTCTTTGCATAAGCTAGCTGAACATGGAGAATTGAGTATACTATAGCTAAACTATTGAAGAGATAGAATAAGAAGGAACTTCATTGAGAGAGCTTGAGTCCATGCCTTCATCCTATTTCAATCCCCTGATGATAATCTGAAACGCGCTTCGGCTGAACCCTGCTGGAAGAGACTGCGACGTCAAAGCATTGGTTGTAACTCTTCCTTCTATCAATACATATACGTGACTATTGTTTGGTTCCCATTTTTTATTATGTTAGATGTTTCATGAAATATGCTTAGCCCTCTTTGACTGGCTAGTAGTTATGAATGTAGTTATTATGTCGTATGTTGTTTTTGTTTTTTGTTCTATGTGCAGGTATCCGAGCATGACTACAGAAGGATTGTGACTTGCCAAGGCAGGAGCGAGAGGCCACAACCATTACAACCACGACGAAAACGTTGGATTCCAGGTAGGTCGATCTACCATGTCCTCTTTTCATTAAGTAATTAGGAATCAACACTCTATCATGTCTCTTTGTTTCTATACCCACTCTAGGGATAGAGGGATCTTCGTTGTCCGCAGAGAGGATTTACCTGCTTAAAAAATTGGCGACTCCACTGGGGACGAGTGTGAGTTTGTCGTTTTATCTTGTTGGGACAATTTCGGTCATTTATTTGCTTATCTGTCTTTTTCTGGTTTGGTTTCTTAGTTTATATCCTCATCAGGATGCTTATGATCCTTATCAGACCGTTTCTCATCTTGGACCTACCTTACCTATGCAACCCTCGGGCTTGCAAGGACAACCCTCATGGGGACAACCTTTAGCTCAGTAGGGCCCTGCCTCTGGTCCACAGGGACAACCTCACGGTCCACAAGGCCAACCTTCACAGGGTCAACCTTTGGTCCAACATGGTCAACCCTACAATCCGTCTGGTCAACCTTAGAATCAACTAGGACCATCTTATGCTCCTGGGGGGGAAAAATATCCGCCATAGGGACAACCTTTGGCACCACAACCACCGCCACACGTTTCATATGGCCAAAAATTTGTGCCACAAGGACAACCCTACGCTCCTCCTCTAGGTCAACCTGGTTATCAGGGACAACCTGGTCCATCGTAACCATCGGGCCAACCTTTCCCACAAGGGCAACCCGGTGGCCCTCAGTACTCGGTTCAACCAGCTCAACAACCGATTCAACCTGATCCTCAACCAGCTTCATCATTTCAGCAACCAGTTCTACCCATTTATAGTTAGCCAGGTTTACTCGCTTAACTTGCTCAGCCGGGTCCGCCTACTCAACCGCAAGGTGCTTATTCCCCTTGAGGTTCATATCAACTGGTATATAGTGCGTGTAGAAAATTTATAACACAACTTCGATACCATGTAGAAATTAGTATACACTAAGCATGCATACATCCAAATTCCCTTGATCTCACAATATTTAACTTCTTGCAAAATACAGAATCATTCCACTATTAATATTTTGTAGAAAATTAATTGCAAACACTTGTGAAGCATAAATAAAAACAATCGCACATAACACAATTGTTTAACGGGAAAGCCTAAAGCTGAAAACCCCAACTATCATATATTATGTATCATGGAGATCATGTAACAATCTCATACAAAGCTTAGTACATCATGTTCTCAGTACAATCAATCGTCACACACTAACATAGAAGAAATCTGCAAATCCATGCACCGATTTCTTGCCACCTGATAGCCTGCCTCCACTGTGCAATCCCTACTGAAGAATAGCTCTGAATGAATTTGAATTACCCTTTCCTTGACTACACTTTCCTCATTGGCAACTCCAATGTGTGTGTGGTGCAATCAATGCATCACTATAGTCACAACAGATAGTCCATGTTGCCCTTTCACCTATCTCTCCACTGGGTCTCCACTGGAATTGAGATGCACTGTAGTTAAGTGTTGTATTGTTCAGTTGATTAATGAGTTATTATTTTTAGATTCAAAACTCGGAATCTCCACAGTCCTCATTTGTGAATTAATTAACTAATTAATTCACTCCACTCTCACTAGTGTATCATTCAGTTAGACTAGATACAACTAGCTCAACTGAGTTTAACTCCATTAACTAAGTTAAACTGGATCACAACTCCATGAAATACTCTTCCAACTCTGTCATAACTTTGCCACTTCAGTTCTAACTGAGTCCTCCATCCATGAACCACAAGTAAACCCTAGGAATTGCATAATTCCTTCAGCCGACTGATTTTCCAAACATGTGCACTAAAATTAAGTGCTCAAAGAGAATAAGTTGTTGTTTATTGTCGGATTATTATTAAGAGCTAATAATAATTGACACTTCTATTTTTAGATCAACGATCTATAAATAGACTTCGCCCAATATTCTAAAAATAGAATTTCATCTATTTTTCCAACTTGACCAACCATCCACAAATAGCATCCTGCAACTTCTGAAATATGATCACCATGTCTAAAAATAGACATAGTTTAAAATAGACTTGCGCCAAAAATAGCCTGCGAGCCCACTTAGTGAAGGCGACTCTTTTCACTAAGCTCGTCATCTTGTTGAATCTCAACAGTGCGCCCCAAGTTTTTTACCCTCAAAATCAACTTATATATCATCAACCTCAAAGCCATGCTTACATTCCGGAGCAAACTCCATATGCTGCTCAGCAAGGACCTCAATGGTCTACTCTGACTCAATATCCTGGTCCTCAACCCAATATCACCCAAATTATCCTGCTTCTAACCCCTATGATCTAAATCCTCTAGGACATAATGTATGGGGACATAATCCCTCTCGGACTAGGTGGAATGTAAACACGGGTCCTTATCAGAGACCTCCGATGAGTTTCAACGCTCAATTACCGTTTCTTGCTACGTTGGAATTACCTGATGTGTCAAAGTTAACGAACGATCCCATTCTTCATAACCCGTATTGGCCTCCGGTTCTAACCAAGATTTCTGGTGATTGTCCTAAATTTGAGGGCAAGTCTGGCGAAGACCCCCAAGCGCATGTTATGACTTACCATTTTTTGTGTTCCTCTAACTCTCGGGTTAACAATTCTATTCGACTCCACCTTTTCCAGCGAACTTTCACTGGTGCAGCTGCAAAGTGGTACATTAAGCTATCTCATGGCGTCTTCCAAGATTTCAATTCTTTATCCATGGCATTCCTTACGCATTTTCAGTTACTAGTCCGTTACGAGACCAGGACGCACCTCCTCACTTCATTGAAACAAGACCGAGCTACTCATATCTCAGATCATATTCATGAGTGGCGACGTCGTTGTCACATGATCAAATTTGAAATTCCATAAACTTTTGACTCATTGGTTCACCACCTCCTTTGTCAATCAGATTGAAAAGACATAGCTATGGGGGCATGTGTAACCGAGGAAAAAGCCATTGCTTACGCTTAGTACCTCGATCTTGTGTACTCTCAGTTTGGCACATTGTATGATATCTTGCCTGATGCTCCCTGACTTGGAACTTCTAAACCACTAGTGACTCCATCCGTTGATGGTATTATCGGTTCCATGTCTCATACTTCTCAGAAGTCTTCTTCTTCAAACTTTGGGAAGCTGAAGTCTACCTCTTCCAATAATGTTGCTTCTCAATCCACCTCGAATTTTGGTAAACTCGCAAAAGTTAATGTCGTTCAGACCAATCTGGCGGATAATGCTTCTAAAGGTAAAAAGAAGGGTAAAGGTAAGGCCAAAGTCGATAACCTGAAACAATATTCTCAGAAACCTCATGCTGGCGATGGTTCTCAATGCAAGTTGAAGTACCCTTGTTTAATTTGTGATGACGAGCACTTCACCAAGGATTGTCCTAGACGATCCGAAGTGAGCCGATTTCTCAAAGCCACCTAGGGAACTCCGGCCGTTCTTAAAGAACCCTTCCCATCTCAGCAGACCCAGATCGTAGAGCAACCTCAATCCTCTGCCCCTTTTGGCTCTCAGGTGTTCATGATGAACGGTTCTGCAGCCGTTTCTATTACTACTCGGTCGAAAGATTATACTAGCTCGCGTCAGGCCACGGGGAAGGAGATCGTTGATGGTCCTCCTCCTCTGCCTATTTCTGGCCCTCTTGAAATTGAAAGGCCTAATGCTGAATCCATTGTATGGCCACCATCCCAAGGTGTACTCCGCAATTCTTCTTATAATCCCAACACCCGTGCTGCTCACCATTACAATATTGTTGAGGATTTGGCTCAGGTGCCATCCGCGATGTCTACGTTAGAAGTAATTCAGAGTTGTCCATCTCAGTGAAAATCTTTGTTATCTACGATTGGCGAGATTGATCCTGCAAATACTAGCCTTATTGCTTTCGATTTAGAGAATTTTGTTCCACGACTTCCGCATCAGATTGCGCTCATTATTCAAGTTGTTATTAATGGTCTCAATATCCATTGAGCAGTTGTGGACAAGGGTGCATCAAACTGTGTCATGTCATCTTTGTACTGGAAAGTTATTGGTTCTCTAGCCCTGAATCCATCACCAAATGCCCTTGAAGCATTTGATGGAAGAGAATCAAATAATTTAGGTGTTCTTGCTAGTTTACCGATTACTTTGAAAGGGAAGATAATCAATGTCGAGGCAGAAGTCGTTGATGCTAAACTCAATTATAATCTTCTCCTCAATCGCAGTTGGACTCACGCCATGTTGTGTGTTTTGTCCACTCTCTTTCATGTTATGAAATTTCCACATGAAGGAAATATTGTTACTGTTGATCAATTGTCCTTCTTCACCTCTCCTTCCGAGAACAACATTCTATATGTGGATCAGATTCCTACTCCCTACGAGAGCATAAGGCCGGGTCTTTTTAAGGATCCTGCCCTCATGGGTATTTTACCTCTTCCTCCACCAAACACTGTTCAGATCCATATGATCTCTCGATCCGTTGACCCATGGATTATTCCTTCGCCTGAACAGATCGATTCCTTCGAAGATTTGATGCCATTGAGTCCGATTGAGATTGATTATTGTGAACTCATTGCGGCTTCGGAAACTCCGTCCTCCGATCATGCTCCTTTGAGCATGTCCCTTAACATTTATTCTCAATCCTCCTGGCTTGGAAATTCAGATTTTCTTGATCCTTTGAAAGAAGTGTTTCCCTCTAATGAAGCCATCGTGGAAACCATATCTCTTGAGGATCTATCGTGGGATGATGGTCATCATCGTTCCTCGTTCATGCCTAGCCTCGGGGTCATGTCTACTTGTCTTGAGCGTTTTGCATCTCAGGTTCCAACTCCTCCGCTTCAAATTCCTGTTCTAACGCGTAACGTCTTTATGGAAGGTAACTTGAGTAATATTACACAGACGATTCCTATTGAAATTTCCGTTAAACCGAGAATTTTCGAGAACATCCATATCGGGGTCACTTGTTCTTCCGATTGAGTACAACTTTATACTAGCCTTTTCCGTGAGTTCCATGATGTCTTTGCATGGTCCTATGTGTTAGGGTCCCGTGATTTGGCTGATTGGCAAGCCAAATTACAGTGTAACATCAAACCAATCTTTGGAGCCCAAGGACCTAGCCTTCTTGGACTCAGAGAGGGCTCTCTCTATATGTGTAAGGGATATCTGTGTGTTTGCTTATGGTGTTCTGATTTTAGGCTAGTTATGAAGTAGGTTTTTTGGTTTTGGTTTTTTAGGTTGTGAGGGATGAAACTGATCAAAGATACGAGATAGGTAAAAGGATGACAGATCAACTGGGCTATGGGGTCGAAAAGGTCAAGAAAGTTATCAGATGGTGATACAAGGCTATTGAGGGGCCGATTTGATTCGAGGTAGAAAGGATCTTTGGGAAAAATGGAACAAAATGGACATCAAGTTTGTGAACAACAAAGGGTTTCAAGCATAACTAGTTTAATAGTAGACATAAACATGGTAGGGCAAACCATTAATCATGAGAAATGTAACTATAAGCTAATCAATACATAGAAATAAACATTCAAGCCATGCATAGAGGAGTACAACTCTCTAACTTTGGGAAATGACTATCAGACTTTAGGGAAATAGACTTAAGACAGACAAAAAACTTAAATCAATATGCCGGAATGCCTAAACACAGTACTTCAAGTTATTGGGCACTTTGAAAACAAGATTGCATAGTTTTAGGCAAAGGGCAAGATCGAAACGAGACCTCCTTGGTTCAACAAATGACAATCTAATCAGTCAAAGAGAAATTTCATGGATGGAGCTATGGCTAGTCATTGGTAAGCAGGGCGTACCATAAATCATACTTAACATGCATAAAACCATGAATGAAATAAGCAACAATATCCTTAAGTTATTAAAGAGCAATCAAGAATTCTTTAATGTGACTAAGGAAGAGGAAAACATGAAAGCTATGAAGAAACAGGAAATTTGAGGTGCCTCCAAGGGCATGTCTCAAATTTTTTCTCTACTGATCTATAGCAAACAAGAAACATGTATTCATGAATGAAAACTAGAAGACAAAACAAAGAAAGAGACACTATACCATTCTACCAAGTCATGGAATCCATCAACAATCCTCTTTCATCATCCAGGAGCATCCAAGAGGCAATCCAAAAGCATGAGACAAGTATTTCTTCCAAAGCTTATATGACCATATATTGCTTCTATCATCAAGTTCAACCTCTTATTACAGTGAATCCTCTTGGAATATATAGGCCAAAGAGGAGGAAAACCAACCAAGGCAACTAGCTAGCCATTGGTTCAAAATAAATATCTAAACTTGTCCTTGAGGCTTTGCAAAGCCCAAGGCACAAAATATCTCATAAAATATCTAAAAAATGCTAAAAGAGGAAATTAAATTGACTTTTCATAACTTCTCATGTGCAAAAATAGCTAAACGCACATGAGGAAAAATCAGTTTTGAAAGGTTCAATTTTTACAAAAATACTCAAAAAATACATCAACAAAAGGTCCCTTGACTTGTCGGCAACTTTTGGCAGCCTTCCCGATGTTGAAACGAGACTCATGATAGCTCGTTGGAAATCTATGAGTGTCTAATTTCTGGAACAACTTGAATTTTTCCAATCTGATGCCTATAAGTCCTCAAAAAATAGGCTTGCGTGTAAAAAACCAGAAAATAAGCCTTGCTGATATGTGGGCAGAATGTCGAAAAAGTGAGTGTTTTTTGTATCATTGGGGGACCAAAACAACTTCAAATGTTCTGAAAATTGCTGAGTATGTGCCCCTAAATTTAATGCATCCAATGATACCACTCTCAATATTTGAGGATGCTCCAAACCAAAAGGGCGGCGCCCATGAGTTTATGCAATTAGGCCCAAAAATGTTGAAAAACAAGAACATGTCAAAATCTGCTCAATTTTGGTGAGCAAGTCCCTCAAGGCCTTTTAGAAATATGTCTGGAAACTCGGGAAAAAATTCCAAGCCTAAAGGTGTCTTTCTCCTTTTTTCTCACCGGGCACCCTCTTTGGACAATTTTGAGCTTTTCTTGGTTTTCTTCTTTGTTGTTTGGCATTCTAGCTTTGGTGAAGAAGTCATGGCCCCTTGCCTAGGAGAGGCAGATAGCACATGCTTTGGAGAATGCCCTTCATGATCCATGTTTTGTATCTTCTTGCCCTCATCAGTGCTTGCTTGAGGGTTGCCTTGTTTATCTTTGTCACTTTGCCCTTTTTCTTCTTGAAGCTGCTGTCCTTGAGGAGGTTTCTGTGGCTAATGTGTAACATGTTGTGGCTGCCCCTGTTGCTCTGTTTCACCCTCATCATAAGTCTGATGTTCTTCATGCTGTTTCCCTGTCTCATAAGGCTGCCCCTTTCTCTTTATATGTCAACCAACAAACAATATTAAAAACAAGTGCACAGTCAACAAAAGATACACACAGTCAAAGTGATTTTTCTGTATTTGTGGTAAGGTCACCCAGCTTTTGGTGTTTTGAGGACAACAGGACAGCCTTGTATTTTAGACAAAGGCAAAACAAAAATCCTCCCAATTCAAAACACTGCTCTGGCATTTTCTATTCCTCACACAGATTCTGACAACACTGTCCAACTGATTTAAACTGCTTTACTCACTAAGGTCTGTTTATGGTAAAAAAGGCAGCCATGACCTTGCTCTTCACCACACCGAGGAAGACTTTGAATAATGGCCAAGTAATACATGTATGATTACTGTGGTTGAAATTAGGACCACTGCTTCATTTTTCAAATACTGAGTTTCTGCTTTTAAAATAGTGCCTCCATCTTTTATCATTGCTTTGAGGGCAGTTTCATGGGCTTTTCACATCAATAAAAACTCAACATCCTTACTGTCTCACCTCTAGTAAACATGAAACACAACAAATCTTGATCTTTTAAACAAAACTATCAACCCTTCCAAGCACTGCTTTCTTCACTGCATAAGGCTAACAGAGGTTATGTTTTTCATCTCAGTTTTGAGGGCAGCTTTAAGTTTTTTGGGACAAGAACGACCACCCTTCTTCCAGCAAACTGTAACAACAGCCCTCATACCTTTTTCATACCAACACACCTTGACTTACACCAAAGGTATCATCTTTTTCACCATTACTTAGTCCTTTGATTAAAAGAAGCATATGATTTACCCTTTAGAAAAATGAATATACTAAAGAGGCACATAAATACCTTGAAACACGATGGTGTCGTTTTGCTGGAGGAAAGGAGCGACTTTACCACTTGTTGGAGGCATTTGGATGGTGTAAAATGAGCGCGACACATTTAGACTGGGAGAGTGTCGCGCAAAGGGTTGTCGGGTCACCTGTAGGGCCGACCTGACCAGAGGCTACAGGTGCGCCGCGCGGTAGTATATCTCTTTGGAAAATATGCGCTTGAACGCGCCGCGCAACCTTCAAGCCCAAAAAAACTCTGCTAATTCGTTCAAAACTTCATTCTCCGATCTAGGGAAACAACAAAGAGAGTTTATCTTGTGTTTTGAGTGATTCAAAAAGGGTTTTCAACAGTCCTCATCCTCTTTTGAAAATGAAAAAGACAACGGCCCTTTCTCATTTGATTGGTGAGGGTTTCTTTAAGAGATGTTTGAAAAGTCTTTGTTGTTTCTCTTTTCAAAACAAAACTGGAACTCTTATCCTTTTAATCATAACTTGATACCTTTTACTCGAATAAGTGTCATAGTGGAAATGAGCAGCTCTTTTATGAAACTGATCTCTTCTTGAAATGAAACAACCATTTTGAGCATTTAAAACTTTGACTATTTCTCAATGAAAAATGAAAAATGTTCCCCTTTTGATATCTGCATTTGTGGAAGGAAAAATGCTCTGAGCCATGTGGAGGATTGTGGTAATGCCTTTTAAATGCAACTACCTTTTTGCTAGGAGAAAAAACTTAACTGTAATTTCAAACTCCTTTTCCACCTATTATCTTTGTATTCACTCATCTGCTGTCACTTGTGTTATGTGAGGTCCTATTTGACACCTTGAAGGAGGTAGCTTCACCCTTTTTGAGAGCATCCCCTTTAGGATCTTTACCATATGCCATGATTTCTTTTCAACCTTTGTCTTAACCAGCTGAAGAAAGTTTTATGAGCACACTGACAGTGGATTCCTTCATACTTGATGGCAGGGGTCACTTTGAGTCTAAGACTATTTGACTCTTTTGACCATCTGCTTCATAATATTTCTTCACTTATGATCAGCTTATAAGTTTTGCCTTGTAATTCAAAAGAAAATGAAACTCCTGCAGACCATTTTTAAAACCCACTGCTTTACCTCTGCCCTTTAATCATCATTTTCATGCAAAAGCCCTTAGTTGCTGTCTCACTGTACCCAAAAAATGTACTCTAGTCAGTGTAGATTCTTAAAATCAAATTTTATCCATTGGCCTCTGCTTATAGATGAAGGAGGCACTCTTAACCCTCTACTTATGAAATGAAGGAGGTTCTTCAATCTTCAAACCCTCTGCTTATAGATGAAGGAGGTTTTTTCAGTCATGTCATATCATCATCCCTTTGACAGTGTTATTTTTCCTTTTACTGTCCTTTCAGGCTTTGAATATGATCGCAAGAGCTTAATGAAAAACTCTCTGCTCTTTGGCTGCATTCCCAGGCTCAATATCACATTGAGAAGCAGCTATCTTCTCATGTGGAACTAGATATTGTCTTCTGAGATGCTGGTATGCCTCTGTCCTTGAAAGATTCATCAAAAAACTGCAAAAACACCTAAAATCAGCTTGACTTATGGTCTATGTATTGCTGAGACTTGAGGGTGTATTAGTAGCGCGACCTAGGGTTGTAACCAACTTTGTTTGTAGAATGGGAAGGTCTGTTATGACTAGTCTATAGCAGATGGAGTTTTTTTGGCTTCAAGATAACTCGCCAAGGGAGAACAACCTAAAGCACCACTTCCTACCTTAGGGGAGACTTTTTGGGCAGATTTGGATTGTTTCTTTAGAGCTGATGGGCAGATTAGTATGGCTGAGGCTAGGTAGGATTTGATAATGAGGTTTCATCTCGTCATGGGCGGACTGAAAGGTAAGAGGGAGAAAATTTTATGGGTGTTTTCCAGCTGGAAAATTTGACAAATTTTTAGATCAGCTGCTAGAAAACTTGGCTGTTACAACTAGTCATCACCAACAAGTGAAAAATACTGATGATTAACACTATGAGGAAATGCCCGACATTGATCCTAGTATAGTGGTGCATGAAAAACCTACTTACCCTGGTTTGAAACCTGTTTTCCAGTGTCTTTGTCCTATGCACCCTAGAAAAGCTGCTGCCATTAAAGGTGAAGTTGAAAAGCTTCTCATAGCTGGTTTTATTTATCCAATTCCTTTGACAGAATGGGTCTCTAATATTGTTCCTGTAGATAGAACCATTCGAGTCTGCATTGATTATCGTGATATTAATTGGGCTTGTCCCAACGATAATTATCCTACTCCCTTTATCGATCAAATCATTGACGACGGTGCTGGGAGTGAGATTTTTTCCCTCATGGACGGTTTTTCTGGTTATAATCAGATTAACATTCTCCCAACTGATCAACATAAGACTGCCTTTATCTGTCCTTTGGGTACTTTCACATATAAGAAGCGCCCTTTTGGCTTGAAGAATGCTGGGGCCACATTTTAACGAGTGATGTCGTATGCTTATCACGATATTCGTCACATCGTTCAGCCTTATCTGGATGATCTTCCGGCTCATTCGGCTAAGTGTATGGACCATCCTAACCATATTCGTCAGATTTTTCTTCATTGTTGACGTTATAATATTCGGCTTAATCCACACAAGTGTGTCTTCTACATTGATTCTGGTAGACTCTTGGGGTTTATTGTGTCCAAAGACGGAATTCGTCTCGATCCACTCAAGATTGAGGCTATTATCACTATTCCCTCTCCCTCCTCATTGCATTAGTCACATAGTTTTCAAGGGAAGGCTAATTTTTTACGTTGTTTTATACCTAACTATGCAGAAGTGGCTAAAGGATACACACGATTATTAAAGCAGGGTGTCCCATTCTATTGGGATGAGACTGCTTAGAAGTCTTTTGAGGCACTGAAGATGTTGCTTGTCAACGCTCCTCTGTTGCGTCCTTCCAACTATCATCGTGATTTTTCCCTCTATTTAACCGTCGCTTTCAACATGATTGCCATGGTTTTGGTACAAGATGATGATGACGACAACGAGCATGTTATCTATTACTTGTATCGTAACCTTCTTGATCCTGAGACATGTTATGCACATGTCCAGAAGTTAGCATTAGATGCAGTTCAAGCAGTTCAGTGTTTTCGTCATTATATTCTTTTGCGTACTATGATTGTGATTTCTGATTGCAACCCTATGACCTATATATTGTCTCGAAAATTTCTGGGGGGCAAATACTCGAAGTGGATTGTCATCCTCCAAGAGTTCGATTTGGAATTTAATGCTGCCAAGTCAAAGAAATCATGAGTCTTTGCTAATTTTATCTATTCCCTTCCTTCAGACTCTCCTTCGTCTCATTCTGAGGAATACATTCCAAATGATATGCTTTTCTTGATTAGCACCCTCGATCCTTGGTACGGTGATATCATCGTTTATCTCTAGACTTCTACTTTCAGATCTAAGTTGACGAAGGATTCCCGTCGATGCATCCGACATCAGTCGCAACCTTATCATATAGTCGGAGATACACTCTATTGTGTTGGAGTGGATTCCATACTCCGCTGATGTTTGACTCTTGAGGAAGTTGAGAAAGCCTTAAATGATTTTCACAGTGGCGCCTGTGGCGGTCACATGTTTGGTTATGTCACTGCATAAAATATTCTTCATGCTGGTTATTTCTGACCTTCTATCTTCAAGGACTGCATTGTCGTGGTTCGTAAAAGTCATGATTTCTAGATCTATCAACGCAAGATGCATGCGCCGCTTGTACCTGTTGAATCTTTAATTAAACTGAGAGGGGGGGGGGGGGGTGAATCAGTTTAATACATACATAGGCCTTTTGAATTTTCACCAAACTTATTTACAGCTTAATATGTGAACAGTCTTAAAATTTTGCAGCCAATATTAAATTAGTGTGACACCATACTTATGTTGAGAGCAACAAACAATTAAGCAGATTGAAAGAATCACATCAACACATAAGAAACACAAATAGAGACAACAGATGTAAGTGGAAACCCATAAAGGGATAAAACCACATCTTATTATTGTTGTGATGCAAAGGCAAGCTCCAACTCCCTCTCACCACTGTTTTTCTGCAGGCACCAACCTACAGGAAGCTCTAACCTCAATTCTGCAAGCTACAACTTGCAAGGAAGCACCAACTCCTCCAATTTTCTTTCACAGTACCCCAACCCAGGTGGAGGTTCCAACCTTAGTCGCCCATAACCGATGCCTATCAAGCCGCACCTTGATAGGGAACAGGAAGCTCCAATCTCAATTCTGCAAACCGCAATGTTTATTTACCTCATATATCAGCTCTGTTTTGTAGCTTCTCTTTCTGCTCTTCTTTTCTTAATCTTCTCTACCTCACACTTTTATATTCTGCCTTCTCTAGTTTTATTCTCTCTAACCTCTTTTTGCATATCAAGATGATATTATTTATAAGGATTTTCCTGTGACTGTTAGCATTCCTCAATGAATTTGGAATGGACAACCATGCCTCTTTGCCTTCTACCTTCTCATTTCTTTTCCAGCTCACTCAGAAAAATGTAATTGTAGGTGCTTATTTTAATCTAACAGTGGGATTTTGTTTTCTTCTGGAGACTTTCCAATGCATCACAAACAATAAAAAATTCAATTACAATATTTACATTCACATATAATGAAAACTTTAGCTCAACTCATTTAGTCTTTTGGTTCGCTGTGCATTTGTCTTTTCTTTGAATGTGTCTGTCTTTTCTGTGACTGTGTTTTATCTCTTTTCAGCTCCATTTGCTTTTCTGTCCTCTGCTGTGGTGTAACTTCTGCATACATGTAACTGAGCTTTTTATATCAGTGCATTTTGTAAATATGTGTAACTGCTGACTGTAATTCTGGGCAAATTCCAACCCTTTACACGCAGCAAGTATCTTGTTGATGTGGGAGTTCCGCAAGCGGAACATACATGCATCACAATCGTTTTATATTACAAATCACCCTCCACCTTAAGTCGAGGCCCATGGGTTCACAGACCACGCAACATCTTTTAATACAATCGCAACAACGCGTTATATATATATACCAGCGCCTTTATATATATATATATATATAACATAATTTCAACTCTCAGCATAGTTATACAACGTTTTAACAAACAAACTTCCATGTCCACTTTGACACTGAAGAATCATGTTTAATACATAACTAATGCCCTTTTGGGCCCACTTGCCACGCTTTCTGATGCAATATGCTACTCCTCCAGTGATTTTCGATTGCGATTGATCGCAATCGCAAGCTGCCTTGCTCCGATGCGATTGATCACTGTTCACTGTTCTTTGCTGATGCGATTGGAACTCAAATACTTATTAATCATAGTTTATAAGCCCATCGGGTCCGGGCTTCAATCGCAATCGCAAGTATTTTAATATATGTTCCGACTGTCTGTTTCTTTCCGATGCGATTGACCACTAGTCACTGCATTTTGCCGATGCGATTGGAACTGGAACTCAAACATTTGTTAATCATAGTTTATAAGCCCATCGGGTCCGGGCTTCAATCACAATCACAAGTCTTTTAATATATGCTTTGACGGTCTGTTTATTTCCGATGCGATTGACCACTGTTCACTGCATTTTGCCGATGCGATTGGAACTGGAACTCAAACATTTTTTAATCATAGTTTATAAGCCCATCGGGTCCAGGCTTCAATCACAATCGCAAGTATTTTAATATATGTTCCGATGGTCTGTTTCTTTCCGATGCGATTGAAAAGGGTCCCACCTTATGGTTCTTTGGTTATGTTAATAAAGCGCTCCATATATTTTAATATATATATATATACTTTCCGCTTGGGTTAAGATTCCCGGAATTTGTTTGTATTTATATACTTGCCGCTTGGGTTACGATTCCCGGAATATTGTTTATGTATCCTTCTGCCTGGGGTAATGATTCTCGGAATAAGGTTTGTATATATATATATATATATATATACTTGCCGCTTGGGTTAAGCGATTCCCAGAATATTCTGCTCTGCCTCTGCTTGTGATAATGGCTTTGGCTCTACCTCTGCCTCTACTGCATCTGTTGCTCGACCTCTGCCTCTACTGCTGTGACAACGGATCTGCCTCTGCCTCTGCCTCTATTTATGTCAATGACAATATTTCCAACAGTATCCCCCTTTGGCATTGATGGCAATACACTTTCTCTGTTTGCCTGCTCTTCCTGCTGTTGCTTGCTCTTCCTCCCCCTTTGACATCAATGGCAAGGGGTTCAAATTTTTTGGTGAAGCTTCTATTCTCTGATGCTGTGTTTTTATCCTTTTTCAACATTTCATGCATTTCCTGGTTCAATTTCCTGGCTTCGTACGCTGCTGCTCCAAACTTTGGATTTGATACACGCTGGGTTCACTATTCTTCCGTGTTTTGTTCATGTCGGTTTCACCATTCTTCTTCTGCACCACTGACCCTTTTTCATTTTTATTGATTCTTTTATTCTGACTGTATTATTGCCATAATCCCTTTGATCCTGAGGACCTGTTTTCATGTTTCCCTTGCTGGTTGATCTTTCCTTGAGAATGATATTTTCGTTTCTGTTCTCCCCCTAAAACTTTGCTTTCTCTTCATATTAGAGAGTAGCATCTACAGATACTACCCCTAGTCTATCTCTCAAATATTCAAATGGCTCTCTAGCAAGTGGTTTGGTAAATATATCTGCTGTCTGTTCTTTTGTTGGTACATACTCCAGTTTTACTATCTTCTGAGCCACTTGTTCTCGGAGGAAATGATACTTGATTTGGATATGTTTAGTTTTTGAGTGAAGCACAAGATTTTTAGATATACTTATAGCACTTGTATTATCACATTTAATTGAGATAGGTTCATTAATGCTTACCTTCATATCTAGAAGAGTCTGCTTCATCCACATGACTTGTGTACAACATGTTGTTGCTGCTATATATTCTGCTTCTGCTGTGGACAGAGAGATAGATGTTTATTTCTTGCTTAACCATGCCACTGGAATTTCTCCTAGATAGAAAGAACCTCCACTTGTGCTTTTCCTGTCATCCATACAGCTGGCCCAATCTGCATCTGTGTATGCTGTCAAGGTGAAGCCTTTTCCTTTAGGATACCAAAATCCATTCTGTGTTGTTCCTTGTAGATATCTGAATATTCTTTTTACTGCCAAAAGATGGTTTTGTTTAGGTGCTGCTTGATATCTAGCCACTAGTCCTACTACTAGCATGATGTCTGGTCTTGATGTTGTCAAATACAACAGACTTCCTATCATGGATCTGTAGAGTTTTTGATCTATATTTTCAGACCCATCATCAACACATAGCTTGCATCCCGTGATCATGAGAGTTGTCACAGGTTTGCAGTCCTCCATTTTGAATTTTTCAGCATTTCTTTTAAGTATTTTTCCTGAGAGATGAATGTGCCTGTGTTCTTTTGCTAAATTTGAAGTCCTAAGTAGAAACTGAGTTCTCCAATCATGGACATCTCAAATTCTGATTTCATCTCCTCAGCAAACCCTTTTGCAAGTTCATCTCTGTTGCTTCCAAACATAATGTCATCAACATATACTACAACAATCAGGAGTTCATTTTCATGGGCTTTTATGTACAGATTGCTGTCTACTCCACCTCTCTTAAAGCCTTGTTTTTGCAAATATTTATCTAGTCTTGAGTACCAAGCACGAGGAGCCTGTTTCAGTCCATAAAGAGCCTTCTTCAGTCTGCATACATAGTCTTCTTTGTCTGTTAATGAGAAGCCTTCTGGTTGTTCCATGTAGACTTCTTCTTCTAAGTCTCCATTTAGAAATGCAGATTTTACATCCATTTGATATACTTTGAAGTTTTGGTAGCATGCAAATGCCAGGAACATTCTGATAGCTTCCATTCTGGCTACAGGGGCAAATGTTTCATCGTAATCAAGTCCTTCGATTTGTGAATATCCTTTGCAGACCAGTCTGGCTTTATTCCTGAGTACCTGTCCTTCATCATTCATTTTATTTTTGAATACCCATTTTTATCCTATGACATTTTTCTCAGTGGGTCTAGAAACTAGTTCCCAGGTATTGTTTTTCTCAATTTGATCCAATTCTTCATTCATTGCATTCACCCAAGACTTGTCCTTGCTAGCTTCTTCAAATTTCTTTGGCTCTATTTGTGACAACATCGCTATGTATACCTCTTCAGTTTGTTCTGTTAGTTGCCTTCTTGTCCTAGACCTCACTTTCTTATGGTTCCTTTTGATCCTGGACTTTCTGACTGATCTTCCAGGTATCTCGAGGCTCTCAGCTCACTCAGATTCTTCGGTTGTCTTGCTCATTTCATCATCATTCTGTCTTTCCTCATGGTCACATGGACTCCAGACCCTATCCTTGTATTGTTTGCCTTTTCCATCAAATCTCATTCTTGTTACTTTCTCAACTATTTTCCAAGAGTCTGTCATTGTGAGCACTGATATCCTTACTTTTGATACATCCCAAATATCCCTTCATTTGCTCTTTGCATCAAATTGTCCAAGATTTTCATCATTATTCTTTATGTAAATAATTTGTCAAAAAGTAAAAGATTCTGTGTCATTTGAGTGATGTCGTCTTCCATGCCATAGTTCATAGGGAGTCTTGTCGCTGCTTGGCCTTAAGTGAGCTTTATTAAGGATATGTACTGCTGTGTGTACTGCTTCTGCCCAGAAGGTTTGAGCAATATTATTCTCTTGCATCATGGCTCTGGCAATTTGTTGAACATATCTGTTTTATCTTTCTGCTACTCCATTTTGCTGAGGTGTCCCTGCAATATTAAATTGTTGTTTTATGCCATGTTCAATTGCATAGGTCAAAAAAGTCATAATCTGTGAATTCACCTCCTCTGTTTGATCTTATGCATTTCAGTTTGCATCCTGTCTGGTTTTTTGCTAAAGCTTTGAATGTTTTGAATTTTTCTAGAGCTTTTGATTTATTCTTGAGAAATGCAACCCATGTCATTCTGGAGAAATAATCTATCATCAGCATGAAGTATGATTCTCCACTTGGCGTTTTAGTTCTTGCAGGTCCGCACAGGTCCATGTGCACAAGTTGTAGAGGTCTTCTTGTTGATAACTCATCTTTGGCCTTAAATGATGTACGGGTCTGTTTACCCAATTGACAAGATTTGCATATGGTATTAGAAGGCCTTTTTATTTATGGCATGTCTCTGACAGCTTTCTTCTTACTTAGTCTGATGATGTGATCGAAACTGAGATGTCCCAACCTTTTATGCCATAACCATGACTCTTCTAGTTTGCTAAGATGACATGCTTCATCTTCCTCTTTCGCAATGTAAACATTACTTTCTGTTCGAACTCCTTTGAGCAGAGTCTTACCTATGGTGCTTGATCTGACTTCACAATCTTGTGCTCTAAAAAGAACTTCACAGCCTTTGTCACACATCTGATTGACACTTAGTAAATTTGCTTTCAGCCCATCTACAAATAGTACATCTTGGGGCTTTCCTCTACCATTGTCTATGCTGACTGAGCCTTTTCCTTTGATCTTTCCTGACTTATCATTGCCAAAAGTAACATTGCCAGATTTATTTTCATCAAGAGTTATAAACTTACTTTTGTCTCCTATCATGTGTTTAGAGAAGCCACTGTCCAAATACCATTGGCTTTTCAGATCTTGAGCAGTTAGAGCCAGGTCACACTTATTCACCTTCTTTATCCACTGGAGGCACCCTTTTGTTTGGTATCTTTTGTGAGGTGATGAACTACATCTTCTTAGAGGACATTTGGAAGGTATATGTCCAACTTGGTTGCATACACAACATTTGATCATAATTTTTGTAGAATTATGAGTATGAACAGAAATTCTTTGATTCATAAACCTCCTTGAGGTGTTAAACATCAATCTTTGTCCATACTTTCTACACTCAATGATTTTATGACCAAATTCCTTACAATAAAAGCAGTAACCATAGAAGCTATTTGCATACCTGATGTAAGGTTGTTTCTTCCATTTGTTTGCTTGAGGCAGTCTCTTCAATATTTGCATCTTTTGCTGGTTTGAATTACTCTTCCTTGCATGGAAATATGCAGCAACGTGTCCCAGCTTGTGGCAGATATAACAGGTGGCATTCTTCATAGGAGGGAAGAATCTCCTTTGATGGCTTCCAAACTTGACATACTCAGGGGTCTTAGTATTTATTACATTCTTTGCTACTAGTGGTTTCTTCTGATCTCTGTCTTCCTTATTACAGATTTCTTCTTTTGTAGGAATTGTTTGAGTTGCTTCATCATTATTCTTTGCTTTTACAAAAATAATCTCTCTGTCAACCTTTTATTTTCATTTACTTGATTCTCCTTCATAGCCTATTCCAGTCTTTATCATAGGGGATCTTTGAGCAACTAGAATTTCATTCAACTTACTAGAGCTTGTTGTTTGAGAAGAGTTTATAACCACTTCCCTTTGAGCATTTTCTAATTTCTTCCTGAGACATACTACTTCTTCTTCCAACTTTTCTTGTTCTTGAGTTTTTTATTTGATTTGCTTAAGTAACATGTCCTCTATCTTCTTGGCTTCTTCAAGCTCTATCTTTAGCTGCTTAAGGACTTCTGAATTCTGTTCTTCTCGTACATACTTGAGGAGAATGTCCTTTTTTTTCTGCATTTTAGTTTGAGTCTATCAATCTCTTCCAGAGAACTTCTTAGCTCCCCCTCAAGGTCGACTTCACTTTCTTCTTCTCCATCTTCTAGCAGGAGACCTTCATCTGAATCTTCAGATGTACTGCTGTCTTGTTGAGCATAGAGGGATTTTCTGCTGAACTTCTTTCCTTTCTGCCAGTTCTTTGATTTATTTTTCTCTGACTCTTGAGCCTGATTTCTTACTTTCTTGTGAGGACATTTAGCAACATAGTGTCCAACTCTTCCACAGTTAAAGCATTTGAAGGGGAGTTTACCTTTGTATTTACCTGAGCCTCTATCCAATTTCTTGACAAACTTTGCCTCTTCTTCATCCGAGCAAGAGCATATGTCTCCCTCTTCTTCTTTCTTCTTTTTTGTTTTAAAGGCTGCTTCCCTCGTACTTGGCTTCTTCTATGGGAGCCTCATTTCATAGGTTGTTAGATTTCCAAATAGCAGTTTCATGGTCAAGGTCTCCCAATCAGCTGTTTCTTCTATTGCAGACACCTTTGGATTAAACCTGGATGGAAGAGATCTTAGAATATTTTGCACAATTATACTTTCTGGCATTTTTTCTCCAAGAGCTTTCATATTGTTAATAATTTCTGCAGCTTTTAGGAAGAAATTGGCAATGTCTTCATCATCATTCATTTTTAAGTTCTCAAACTGGGCTCTATAGACTTGAAGTTTGGCAGTCTTTACTTTCTTGTCTCCCTCATGTATGTTCTCAAGAGTATCCCATATTTCTTTGGCAGAGTCTTTGTGCATTACTTTAATAAACTCTGCTTCACATAATCCATTCAATATGGCATTCATGGCTTTTGCGTTAGCCACAAAATCTTGTTTTGTTTCTTTCTCTGTGTCAGTTGCCTTTGGGGCATATCCTAATTCCACAGCAACCCAGACTTCTATTCCTAGAGACATTATGTATGTCCTCATTCTCATTTTCCAGAAAGCATAATTTTCACCAGTGAAAAAAGGGGCTTTATTGGTTGAGCATCTTGCTTTACTATCCATCCTGGGAACCTAGGATCTCCTTTCAGTTGTTAGACTGGTACAAATGAACCTTCTCGATACCAATTGTCTCAATATTTAATTAAACCGAGGGGGGGTGAACTGAATTTAATACATACATAGGCCTTTTGAATTTTCACGAACTTATTTACACTACTATGTGAACAAATTAATAACAAAGCTTCTATTATTAAATTAATGTGACACTATACTTATGTTGAGGCACAACAATTGCTAGACGCTGAAATAATCACATCAACACATAAGAAACACAGATAGAGACATCAGATATAAGTGGAAACCCATAAAGGGAGAAAACCACATCTTATTATTGTTGTGATGCAAAGGCAAGCTCCAAATCCCTCTCACCACTATTTTTCTGCAGGCACCAACCCACAGGAGGCTCCAATCTCAATTCTGCAAGCTACAACTTGTATGGAAGCACCAACTCCCTTTAATTTTCTGCAGGCACCAACCTACAGGAGGCTCCAACCTTAGTCAGCTACAACTGACAGCTATCAAGCTGCAACTTGATAGGGAAGCTCCAAATTCCTCAATTTATCAAACTGAATTTTTGTTGATTTACCTCAGATATCAGCTCTATTTTGTAGCTTCTCTTTCTGCTCTTCTTTTCTTAATCTTCTCTGCCTCACACTTCTATATTCTGCCTTCTCTAGATTTATTCTCTCTAACCTCTTTTTGCATATCAAGATGATATTATTTATAGGGATTTTCCTGTGACTGTTAGCATTCCTCAATGAATTTGGAATGGACAACCATGCCTCTTTGCCTTCTGCCTTCTCATTTCTTTTCCAGCTCACTTAGAAAAATGTAACTGTAGGTGCTTATTTTAATCTAACAGTGGGATTTTGTTTTCTTCCGGAGACTTGCCAATGCATCACAAACAATAAAAAATTCAATTACAATATTTACATTCACATATAATGAAAACTTTAACTCAACTCATTTAGTCTTTTGGTTCGCTATGCATTTGTCTTTTCTTTGACTATGCTTGTCTTTTCTGTGACTGTGTTTTATCTCTTTTTAGCTCCATTTTCTTTTCTGTCCTCTGCTGTGGTGTAACTGCTGCATACATGTAACTAAGCCTTTTATATCAGTGCATTTTGTAAATATGTGTAACTGCTGACTGTAATTCTGGGCAAATTCCAACCCTTTACATGCAGCAAGTGTCTTGTTGATGTGGGAGTTTCGCAAGCGGAACATACATGCATCACAATTTTTTTATATTACAAATCACCCTCCACCTTAAGCCGAGGCCCGTGGGTTCACAGACCACGTGGCATCTTTTCATACAATCGCAACAACGCGTTATATATATATACCAACGCCTTTTTATATATATATAATGTAATTTCAACTCTCAACATAGTTATACAACGTTTTAACAAAAAAACTGCCATGTCCACTTTGACATGGAAGAATCATGTTTAATACATAACTAATGCCCTTTCGAGCCCACTTGCCACGCTTTTCGATGCAATATGCTACTCCTCCAGCGATTTCCAATTGCGATTGATCGCAATCGCAAGCTGCTTTGCTCCGATGCGATTGATCACTGTTCATTTTTCTTTGCCGATGCGATTGGAACTCAAATACTTATTAATCATAGTTTATAAGCCCATCAGGTCTGGGCTTCAATCGCAATCGCAAGTCTTTTAATATATGTTCTGACGGTCTATTTCTTTCCGATGCGATTGACCACTGTTCACTGCATTTTGCCGATGCGATTGGAACTGGAACTCAAACATTTTTTAATCATAGTTTATAAGCCCATCGGGTCTGGGCTTCAATCACAATCGCAAGTATTTTAATATATGTTCTGACGGTCTGTTTCTTTCCGATGCGATTGACCACTGTTCACTGCATTTTGCCGATGCGATTGGAACTGGAACTCAAACATTTGTTAATCATATTTTATAAGCCCATCGGGTCCGGGCTTCAATCGCAATCGCAAGTCTTTTGATATATTTTCTGACGGTCTGTTTCTTTCCGATGCGATTGAAAAGGGTCCCACCTTATGGTTCTTTGGTTTTGTTAATAAAGCGCTCCATATATTTTAATATATATATATATATATATATACTTGCTGCTTGGGTTAAGATTCCCGGAATTTGTTTGTATTTATATATTTGCCGCTTGGGTTACGATTCCTGAAATATTGTTTATGTATCCTTTCGCCCGGGGTAATGATTCTCGGAATAAGGTTTGTATATATATATATATATATATACTTGTTGCTTGGGTTAAGCGATTCCTGGAATATTCTGCTCTGCCTCTGCTTGTGATAATGGCTCTGGCTCTACCTCTGCTTGTGATAATGGCTCTGCCTCTGCCTCTGCCTCTGATATAACGGCTCTGCCTCTGCCTCTGCTGCATCTGTCGCTTGATCTCTGCCTCTACTATTGTGACAACGGCTCTGCCTCTGTATTCGTTGCCTCTGCCTCTGCCTCTATTGCCGTCAATGAAAATATTTCCAACAATACCTCTTCATCTTGTCATTACTATTGGTCCCTTTGCGAAGTGGGGCATCGATTTTATGACGTGTAACCTTCACTCGACCAGGGGGCATGCTTATATTATCGTAATCGTGGCCTACTTCACCAAATGTGCTGAAGAAATGCCTACACTTGCTGCTGACGTTAAGACAATTGCTCAATTCATATTCAATCACATCTTTGCTAGGTTTGGTGTCCCTCAAGCCATTGTTACCGATCATGGTTCCCATTTTCGGCATTACATGGTGGCAGAGTTGACTTCTAAGTTGGGTCTGCGTCACGACAGCTCAACTCCATACTATCCTCAGGCCAATGGCTAGGTTGAAGCCGTGAACAAATTTCTTGTTTCTATGCTTCAATGTATGATTGCGATCCACAAATCCAATTGGCATATCATGTTATTTTCAACTCTTTGGGAATACCGAACCTCAGTTAAGAATGCAACCAAATTCACTCCTTTTCAGTTGGTTTATGGTCTAAAAGCTACTCTTCCAATTGAGTGTGAAATACCTTCACTCAAGTTGGTTGTTGAATTACTGCTGAACACTTCGCCAGAAGAAGAGCATATCCTTTACTTAGAAAGGTTGGATGAAACCTGCCGCTTTGCTGCTCTAGTTATCGAAGCACATAAAAAGCGGGTCAAAGCTCATTTTGACCAATCAGTTTCCCCTCGTTCTTTCATTGAAGGAGATCTCGTCCTCCTGTATGACCAAGCTCATGATAAGCTGGGGGAATGAAAATTTCAACCCATGTGGCATGGGCCCTACATTATTAAATGTGTGTTGTAGAATGGGGCCTATGACCTCATTGATTACAAAGGTCATCCTATAGAACATCCCAGAAATGGGTTGTATCTTAAAAAATATTATGCATGAGTCATTCATGTATAATTTGTGTACATAGGTGTTTTTTTCATTTTTTGTACATGTTTTGATTTGGTGTGCTTTGTGAGCATTTTCCTGCTTATTGGGTCTTTCTTATTTGTGCAGATGTTTATTACCCCTTATATCAGTTTCGCAGATGGTGCTTCCCACAGTACTAGGAATTTGTCTTCAGCAGCCTGGGTAATTTATGATCCTGTTGGTGAGTTGATATATCTACAAGGGATTTGTCTAGGGCAGACTACAAACAATGTTGCTGAATATAGTGATGTTCTTGAATTATTAACTGAGGCAATCAACCTTGGCATACGCGCATTGCTTATGAATCTAGATTCACATCTTGTTTTTCTGCAACTCAATGATCATTATTTGGTCAGAAACCCATACATTCTGAGATTTTATTTACGTATTCATTTGTTGGAAAGACATTTATATTTTATCGCATATCAACATATTCCTAGACAAATGAATGCATTAACTGATACAGTGGCTAACATTGTATTAGATAGACATTTGCATAATTTGTAAAATCATCATCATATGTAAAAAATCCATGTAGGACAATAGATGTATGAGACAGGCATGCAGCACATATAAATCCATGTAGGAATAATAGATACATATAATATATATATCTCAAGGCTTGAATCAATGTGCATCATAAATCAAAATATATGTGTTTCTCACATATCTCGACACACCATGTCTAACAAATGTGCGATAAAGCGAAACAATCTCCATGACTCATGGTGGCTGTCATCGTCGCATGAGCGCCTCGTGAAGCGCACAGTTTGAACCCCATTTAGATGTCTCCCTCTCGGTAGGCATGAGGAACGTCGTCGAAACATGCATAGTCCGGGAATCCACGTGTGATCCCCTCTAGATTGTGCACGATCTCCTTCTCCTAACCTCCCTCGCCATGAGGGTTGAAATCGCGAGGGATTCGCCTCACTATCAGAGAGATGCCCGCAGGTCGCTATGCGCCATCATCTGCGAATGCATGGATTTAATGTCAGAACATACATAATTAAAAAAAAAAACCATAGCACTCATGAAAATTAAAAATGAGTCTTACCCAAATCTTCATCCCAATCCTCTCCCTCTGAGAGCGGAGGATCAGAGATCAGCAGGTAAAATCAGACACGTGGTAGTAGGGTCCCACTCCAGTTAATGATCACACAGCCTCGTAAAAACCTCTGCCATCTCTTGGTCTCCAAGATATAAGACTGCCACCTCCTCACAGCATCAGAGCTGCCCATCGGTCCATCTGTGGTTCCCTCGCTGGTGGTGTTGGGACTATGACCTCCTGACGCTGAAAAATTGGTAGTCGTTCCAGGAAGAACGATACCAGGATAGACCCATAATCGAATTTCTTCAATTTGGTATTCTTGCATTTTTTTAGATGGTGTTTCATGTTTATTGTCACGGCCTCTGCCTAGTTATAGATGGTCGGTGTTAAGCAGTCTACATTAAGAAGAAACGTTGTCTTTGTTGCTTCGTGTGATGCTTATGATCCCGCAGCTCGTGTGATGGTATGTAGCACTAATTTTAGTGCCAAGTCTGGGATAGTCTGGATATCGACTTTCCCACTTCATGTTCCCTTCCGTGCCCCTAGACATACCCTGTCAATCACCATGGACATGCTCTCCATGCAAGGGTGGGTGTCGGTTAAGATTGGTGTTGCTCCCCTCCGCGATAATCCTGTTATGAAGTAGACATTGGAAACATCGATCTCAAGTTCCTGATATCGAGGGATGAAATTTTCCTGATTCTCATCCCATATGCTGATCAAATACTATAGCAGCTCTGGTTGAGCTTGGAGACACGGTGTTAAGAAGAACTTCTTTAGTCCACAGTCTCTGAGAGCTTCCATGCATCTCTCATTTTTCATGGCAAGCTTGTCCTCTTCGCTGTGTTCCTGTTCTTTCCATTTGATTACCATTTTTCCGCTTTCTACCTGCAAACATGTTCATATGGATAGTATTATCCATTTTTGAAGCTTGGATTTGTAAAAAATTGGGTCTTTAACTTGTATTTTTTGCACAAACATGGTCTGCGCAGTTGGCACGCCCTAGTTCAAAAAAATGGGCGATTGGCGCGAGTCTGTGCTCGAAACCCGTGCCCTAAAATTTTCATTTCCTCCCCCAAAAATCAAAATTGGAGGTTGCAGGTAGTAAAAGAGGACTTAAAATGAAGGGAGAGATATCCGCTCTTACCTGGAACTGACGGATTCGGGATTGGTCTGTCAGATCGTCCGCTATTTTCGCTGCAAGATCACACTGTCAAATGGGTAACTTTTGCTCCACAAGAGGTAAAAAAGTGAAAAGTAATTATTTTTACCATTTCTGGAATTTTATAACTTTTCACAACCCTAATTAGGTTTTAAGACATGTTTTTCAATTATTTTATTATATTGTTTTCGAGAAATGGGTTTTACACGTGTCTCTTGTGCAGCAACAGGTTTTCAGACCATAATGATGAAGTAACGAGTTATATTTTATACCTTTTCGGACTCGGGAAAAACATGAAAAAGTCACTACTGGAGTCATATTTTAGCTCTTTTCTGACTCTCTAAAATTGAAAAGATTGTCGAGACTCTTGTCGTTTCGAACTTGTTAAATGGCTGTGAAATGATATATACCCAGTATACTTTTACCCCTTTTTTGGGCTGGGATAGATTATTTACAAAAAAGGAATACCTTAGCCTATCGCAACTAAGAGGTTCTTTCAGATATTGTTTTCTACCTTTTCGGATCTGAGAGACTATTTACGAAAAGGGCCATGATGGAGTTTTCTTTTCTGTCTTCTTTTCAAACTCTCTAAACATGAAAATATGTTGAGTTCTTCCTTTTTCAGACTCATTAAAACCTAATGACATCGAACTTCATCACCATGACATTACTTGAGTTTCTCCTTCTTAGGGCTCGTAAAATGTACTAGATTGGATTTTTCCGAAGGAGAAACTTACAACACAAGCATATGTTATCCCCTTTAAGCTTGTTTTAAAAAATAATTGGGGTACTCACCATAAATGGTGGGGGAAAAAGGAACCAAGTTTTAGTTATGTTGGCAGTATGTCGCTCTTGAACATGGCACTTGTCTGCATTCGTGTTGAGTTGGGGACATCTCATTTCATCACATTTTCCTCCATGGGTTTGGGTAATCTCTTTTGACCTCTCATCTGCTCTTTTACACATCATCATGACCTCATATCCTTTGATGTCAAATACTGCCAAATCCAGTGTCGTGTCACTGATATGTTCAAGAGAAGTTTGCCTCTACAGTTCTCAACCTCCCTCTGATTCTCAGTTGGTCCTGATTTACTATTATCATGTTCCTTTGTCTCATGTCGATGATGTGGGAAACATTATGGCACACCTTTGATCAGGTCACTTCCTGTCGACTTCAGCTCATTATCTAGGAATTTGATCTAGAGACTCCCTTCTAGTACCTTGGAGCCTGCATGCCTTAATGGAAGGTTTTTCGCATTCAGTGCAAGGTTCACATCATTGTCCTTCGATCGGGTGATTCTGCGGATGTTCGACGCCAGATCACTGTTCACATTTTATGGATTGTACTGGTTGTACCTTGAGAGACATTGTCATTATTGGTGGTTTCTCTCGTGCCTGTTAAAATATTTCATCATGTTGATCAGCGGTTGTCATTGATGTCAACCCAAGTAGCACCAGGGGCTACCCCAATATTGCATGGGAATTTTGACCTACCAAATTACTATATTCTGGGTCAATAATGCTTTTGATGGTTTCTTCTTGTCGAGATGTTTCCATTGATATATGGCACACCACATAATTCTTCACGGTTTGAGAGATATTAATGTTTGAAGTTTGTAACCCTAGTTAGTGGGATAAAGCCCCATGGGGTTGTGGCATGGGTCATTGAAAAGTCATAACTAATATTTTTTGAGCTCCTAAAATCCCTCCCACGTTCACTTTTTAAAGCTCCTCTCAACCTAAGCATTTATATAAATTGTGATCCTCATACCTCCTTATGCAAGGGATTTCGCCATCTGAAACAGGTCATTGTGGAATTTTCACTCTAACGTTGTTTCTACAAAGGTTAAAAAGCTGAAATTTTTATGAGGAAAAGCTGAAATCCTGAGGAAGCTCCTGTGAAAATTTCAGATCAAGGTGCACAAGAGTTTTGGATATATGATCTGTGGAAGTCATTGTTTTTGCAGGCTCCTGACATTCATCTCAAAGAAGTGACCTTGGGAAAATCGGCAGAACTCTCTCTCTGAGTATCGGATTGGAATTCTGTAAAAATTGGAAGATAGTGAACAGACTATAGTTTTTTATCTATCAATTTTAGAGCCGAATGAAGAAACAATGACACGTGGCACGCTGTACAAGTTTTCTCTACTAAAAAAGTACATAATTAGGGCATTGTGAGAGATTGGGCATAAATCTCCCTTGAAGAATCCAAATTGGGTCAGACCCGTGGCATTGGAAAGATGACTCTGAGGACTACTATAGGACTGAAAATCAGATATTGGGGATATGAAATAACAGAGATACACCATATTCAATATCAAGCTCCTAGAATGCAAGAAAAAGCTAGATCATGTGTTGTCAAGGGCTGCAAAGGACCAGACTTTCTAGGGAAACAAAACAAAGCAAGGTGCAACATAGGGTAGCATGATACGAGAAGCAACCAAGGTGTAGAACAGTAGCAAGAATTTCATCACATGAAGTCTTCAAGTGGGCAACAATGCACATAGTCACTGTAAAGGAATGCTGATTCACCCCCCCCCCCCCCTCACAGTATTTCCAAAAATTGGTATCAGAGCTTGGTTCCTTCAATA
This sequence comes from Pinus albicaulis, assembly GCA_034641835.2. Classification (NCBI taxonomy): domain Eukaryota; kingdom Viridiplantae; phylum Streptophyta; class Pinopsida; order Pinales; family Pinaceae; genus Pinus; species Pinus albicaulis. The sequence goes on from MU968389.1 coordinate 1,402,485, forward strand.
GAAGTTTAACAGCTGGAAGGAGGTCATGGAGCATACCAATAATGGTGTACCTCTATTCAATGAAAATACTTATGCACTATGGAAAGGAAGAATGGAGGTCTATCTCTTGGCGCAAGGTTACGAAGTATGTGACACTGTTCAAAATGGATTTACATCAACTGCGGATGAACAAGTGTTGGGTTGTAAAACCGCCAAAAATGTATGGGACAAGCTTGAGAATATATATGCAGGTGACTCAAATTTCAAAGAAGCAAAGCTTCAAATCTATAGAGCAAAATTTGAGCAACTCAGAATGAACAAAGATTGCAACATTGCTGCATACTTCCAATACGTTGATGAAATAAACAATACTTTGGAAGGATTGGGAGAGCCAATTGACGAGAAGACTATTATATGAAATATTCTTAGAACGTTACTAGGAAGATTCAACCCAAAGGTATCGGTATTAGAATACAGTGTAAATTTGGACAAACTCAGCAAAAAGGAATTACATGGAGTTCTCATAGCATATGAAATGAGACCTGATGAAGAAGAGGGTACTTCGCATCTAGAAACTACATTCGTTGCATCTAAGAAAACCAATAAGGACAAACAAACTTCAATTGAAAAGACATGCACCTGCAAGTGTGAATAAAAGGGAGATGATGGAGAAGGTCTTTCAGATGAAGAATATGCTTACTTTACGAGAAAACTAAAAATTGGTAAGGGAAAATTCAAAGGTAAACTTCCATTGATATGTTTCGGCTATGGTGAGGTTGGGAATTTTACAGCAAAATGTCTGAACAGAAGTGATGGCAACTCAAAAGGAAAGAAAGGCTTTAAGAAATTCAAAAAGCAAAGATCCAAAAGGAACTTTCCCTCTAAAGAAGATAACTCATCATCCGATGAAGACAATGACAGCGAAGAAGAAGCCAATGAGAGAGTATTGTTTATGGCTAAGCACAATAAACAAGAGGTATCAAAAAACGAAGAAGAAGGATTGACCATAGAAGAATTTTATAAGGAAGCAGTTAAGCTTATAAAAGAGCTCAAGGCAGAGAAGATCCTTTCCAATACTCTTGAAGAACAAGTTCAAGGTCTCAAAATTGAAGTTGAAGAACACAAATGTATTGAAGAGTCACTTCAAAATAAGTTGGAAGAATGCAACCAAGAAAGGGAATCATTAGAAGCCAAAGTAGTCTCGCTACGTAAGGAAGTGAAGAAGGGAAAAACTGTCCAAAACTATGCTAACAGCTCAAGGGAATTGGAATAAATCTTCAACAATCAACAATCTTACAATGATAGAACTGGCCTCGGTTACAAAGAAGAAGAAGCAGGACCTTCTACAAAAAAATACAATGAACCTATGAGATCTGACATGCATGTAGACTTCATTGGAAAATATTCACAAGCACATCCTTGGAAGAAAATTTCTCGACGAATATTTCCATCCAGGTACCAACATATTTTACATGGCTATTGTTATTCATATGGAAAATTTGGTCATAAAGTTGTATAATGTCGCATGTACCCTAGGAACCAATACAATTCCAGGAGATCCTTCAAATATGAACCTCCCAGGGCTCAACGAAACATCAATAGATTTGAACATTTAAGAAATTATATGGAATGTTACAAATGTCAGAAATTTGGACACATAGCCGCAGACCAGATATGAAAAATCTCTGTTCAAATCTTCTGCCACGAATGAATGAACATGAAAGAAGAAGAAGGACTGATAATTGTGCTCTCACTTTCAAGGCTCAAAAGAACAAAGATGTGTGGTATGTTGATAGCAGTTTCTCAACGCATATGACTGGAGATAGAAATAAATTTGTATCTCTGAAAGAGAAGAAGGATGGAACCGCGTCCTTTGGAAATGATGGATCTTCAAATGTTATAGGATCAGGTGCTGTCACTCTCGGAAGAAAAGATGCTCTAGCCAAGAATGTTTTATTGGTTGAAAACATGAATCACAATCTGCTCAGTGTTGGACAAATATGTGATCAAGGACACAATACTATTCAACTCCATGAAATGTGAAATCAGGAAAGGCAAGTATGGTAAAATTGTGGCTACAACAAGTCCAACTCCAAATGACATATATGTTCTAGATGAAGCAACTAAAGCATGTCTACTAGCTAAAGAAGATGAAAGTTGGTTATGGCACAAACGAATGGGTCACATAAACTTTGACAATCTTGTCAGGATAAGAAAAAAGGAAGCAGTGCGATAAATGCCAAAAATCTCAAAACCTTCCAACACACTATGTGAAGCCTGTCGGCACGGCAAGCAGACAAAATTCCAATTTAAAACAAAAGAACACTTTGCATCACATCCATTGGAATTGATACATACTGATCTATGTGGTCCTATGAGAACAAAAGGCTTAGATGGAGAATTATATTTAATGTTAATGATAGATGACTATACCAGGATGACAGTCGTCAGTTTCCTAAAGAAAAAATCTGAAGCATTTGAGTGCTTTAAGATCTACAAGGAGTTGGTCGAAAATGAAATTGATTTGAAAATAAAGTGTCTAAGATCAGATAATGGCGGAGAATTCACTTCCAAATAATTTCAGCAATACTGTGACGAAAATGGAATAAAAATACAATTTTCAACAGCACGAACACCGCAGCAAAATGGAGTTGTTGAAAGAAAGAATAGAACCGTACAGGAAATGGGTAGAACAATGTTGAAGGACTCAAAATTGGATGAAAAATTCTAGGTTCAAGCAACTGATACAATAGTCTTCATTATCAACCAAAGTATTCTCAGAAATAATTGCAACAAGACCCCATATGAATTATGGAAAGGAAAACCAGCTAATGTAAAATATTTCAGAATCTTCGGAAGCAAATTTTATATCAAAAGAGAAGATCAAAATTTGGGTAAGTTTGAATCATGTGTTGATGAAGGTATCTTTGTTGGTTACTCATGCAAAAGAAAGGCCTATAAATGTTATAATATAAGACGAAAAAATATATTGGAGAGCATAAATGTTACATTTGACGAAGTTGGTGTTCTAGTGAATAATGATGAGGATCTAGAATCTTTGAAACTTCAGACAGAGGCTGAAAATGTAATATCCCAAAATGGGAATTATCAGCAAGTCATGACTGGAAAACACATTTTCCAGGAATGGCTTCAATAGGATTTGAAACCAGCACTTGGATCCCTTAGATATAAGTATCTAAGTTCTAAATCCAAGAGGACATCAAAAACAAATCCTTCTAGGTGGGGCAAACAGACTTCCCACACCTAGTATGGCTTGATAAATGCCCAATGAGGGACTGCAGCAATGTATAAACAAAGTAATGGATATGCAGCATCAAATAAGCTCATAGTACACGTTAAAAACACCTAGCCATCAATCCAAGCTACAACAGCAAACTGTACTTCATTTATGAGCCAAAATTTGGGGAAAAGCAGCAAATTATGCCCTAAAAAGGTTAATTTCATAGATGTGCATAAAAATAAGGCCAAGTGATGGTGAGATATCATAGATTAGGTCATGAGGGACTTACGTACCAAATTTCAACAAAAAAAATGACTCTAGCTATATTAAATAGATCTCCCACTCCCGATATGGCTTAGAAATGCCCAATCCCCGTGACTTAATTACTGCAGAAATTACTAAAGCACAGACAGCGTGATTTTCTGAAGGTGATGGATGCAATATGGTATGGGCATCAGTAAATCAGATCTATAGCTTGGTTCATACAATGTACAATAGATAAACAGAAGAATTACATGAAGAAACCCTCAAGATTGAGGTGTTGCAACAACATATTTGAGACTGCAAAGCTTGAAAGCGTTATTTAATTGATGCTACAGCTGATTATATTACACATCAGATCTAGAGCAGATCTGTATACAAAAATATAGATACAATACATATCTGTATACTAGATGGGCTCCTTAATGCATTCCCCTTGGGGATTTGAGCAAATCATGAACAACAGTGAGTAGATATGAGATCTAAGTTGCAGTTCTGCAGTAATATTTAGAAATTTTGCAGTAAATAGAACCATATACAAATCATATCTGAAGGTAACATGGATTGGATGGCCAATCCATGGATCACCACAGTGCAACGAAAGCTCCTCAACACCATAGATCACTCCTCAAAAACGTTGCTCAAACACCCTGCAACTTTCCTCTTGCAGATAACACAGTTATGGAGGGGAAACTGCATTGTTAGCTTTAGTGATGATTAGGCCTGATTCCTAGATCTGAAAATTCAACTCCAATGATCCAATACACTCTTCCAGGAGGTTAAAAGACACACTCACTGAGAAGAGGCACTAGATTTGCCTAGATCTGAGTACATCTAGCTTCCACTGATGTAGCTTGCAAACAAAATAAAACCCTCAACAGGATCTGAATTGTGGTTGGAAGATGAAGCTTGGCCCAAAGCCTGATAGTGGACAAGATAGAACAAGTCTCTTCCAAGAGATGCTCAAGGAAGGAGGTGGGATTCCCGACCAAGAACACCCAAGTGCTAAACAACACTATTCTCAGCTAAACAACTAGAGAATAACGAATGTCTAAATAGACAACACCTTCTGAAGTATCAAATAATCAACCATTCTCTTGGTGTCATCCTCCTTCTTTAATAATGTGGGAGCCTTGCCAAACCCTAAACCATCTTGATGAATTAGCCTCATTCACATGAGTGGCCTCCAAAATGGACTGCATTGTGCCTTTTGAAGATACATTGAACCTGGACAGCACTGTTGATTTGGTCCTGTTGACCCAGTCAATTGGTCCAGCCTCTTTCACACTTAGTTGTGTTTATGAAGATAGCTCAGATTTAGCTTATTTCACATTGAGCATTGATTTATTTTGTTGTTTAGGAGTTATATCGATCCTCCTTTACAATTTTATTCATGAGACAGAAAAAGCAAAACAGAATTGAGTATTCCTATTAGCTTGGGCTAATTAGGAATATTACAGAAAAAGACACAGATAAAATTCTAGAACAAGAAGCAACTATCAACCAGGAAGAAGTAAATAATGATCATCAAGATATACCAGAACAACAACAAGAAGCTCCTCCAAGGAGAAAAAAAGAATGGATTCAAAAGAACCATCCATCAAATCAAATCATTGGTGGCATAAATGAAGGTCGACAGCTTCGTTCATCACAACAAGCTCACATTGCTTTTCTAGCAACATTTGAGCCTAGTAGTTTTGAGGAAGCTAGCCAGAATGAACATTGGGTAGCAGCTATGAATCAAGAATTAGATCAAATAGAGAAGAATAACACCTGGGAATTAGTTCCATGGCCAAAAGATAAAAATTTCATTGGGAGTCAATGGTGTTCAAGAACAAATTGAATGAAGATGGATAGGTTACCAGAACAAAGCAAGATTGGTTTGCAAAGGCTATGCACAAGTGGAAGGAATTGATTTCGACGAAAAATTTGCACCAGTTGCCAGAATGGAAGCCATTCGAATGTTTCTCGCCTATGCATGTTCAAGAAAAATCAAAGTATACGAAATGGATGTGAAGTCAGCATTTCTGAATGGCGAATTAGAAGAAGAAGGTTACATCGAACAACCTGAAGGTTTTATACTATCATAAAAATAAGACTATGTTTGTAGGTTAAAGAAGGCTCTATATGGTCTCAAGCAGGCTCCTAGAGCATGGTATGCTCATCTGGATGGATATCTATGTCAACGAGGGTTCAATAAAGGTACTGTTGATAGCAATCTTTATGTACAAATAGATAAAGATAATTTAACAATCGTTGAGGTATATGTGGATGATATAATATTTGGTAGCAATGATGATCGACTAAGTAAGAAATTTTCTACAAAGATGCAAAGTGAGTTTGAGATGTCTTTACTTGGTGAGCTGACATACTTCTTAGGGCTTCAAATATCTCAGTAAGAGAAAGGAATATTTATATGTCAAGCCAAGTACATCAAGGAAATTCTCAAGAAATTTAAAATGGAAGATTGCAAACCCATCCTTACTCCAATGGTAACAGGTTGCAAATTGAGCATAGATGACTCATCTAAGGATGTGGATCAGAGGTTGTACAGATCTATGATTGGTAGTCTTTTATATGTAACAATCTCCCAACCAGATGTTATCCACGCAGTTGGACAAGCAGCAAGATTCCAAGCAGCACCAAAAGAATCACATACTATTGACATCAAGAGAATTCTTCGATATCTAAAGGGCACAGAAGAATATGGCTTGTGGTATCCCAAGGGTAGCAATCTCATTATTCAAGCCTTTGCAGATGCGGATTGGGCAGGAAGCGTTGATGATCGTAAGAGTACTAGTGAAGCAACATTCTATCTAGGTGGTTGTCTCGTATCATGGTTGAGCAAAAAGCAAACCTCAATCTCATTATCTACAGTGAAAGCAGAATACATTACAGTGGCATCATGTTGTACTCAAGTTCTTTGGATGAAACAAACTTTGCAATATGTTCAAGTAAAATTCAGTGAGCCTATTCCCATATTCTGTGACAACACTAGTGCCATCAACATCTCCAAGAATCCTGTCATGCATTCAAAAACAAAACACATTCCAATCAAATATCATTTTGTTAGAGAACAAGTCACTGAAAATAATATCAAACTTGAGTATGTTGGTACAAAAGAACAAATCGCTGATATCTTCACTAAACCTTTACCTTGTGAAGCATTTGAATATCTTCGCCAGAAGCTTGGGATTCTCCCAAGTTCTCATTATATTTTTCTTATTCATAAAATAAAGGGGGAGTGGAAGTGTGTATAGGTCCGCAGGATGGTTGTGTGTCAGGGGGAGTTACCCTTTTCCATTGATGTCAAATCGGGAGGTAATGTTGTAGGAAGAGGTGTCATGATTGTAGGGGGGGTACTTGTGTTGCCATCAATGCCAAAGGGGGAGATTGTTGATTAGCGGTTATCATTGATGTCAATCCAAGCAGCACTAGGGGCTACCCAAATATTGCATGTGAATTTTTACCTACCAAATTACTATATTCTAGGTCAATAATGCTTTTTATGGTTTCTTCTTGTCCAGATGTTTCCATTGATATATGGCACGCCACGTAATTATTCACGGTTTGAGAGATATTCATGTTTGAAGTTTGTAACCCCAGTTAGTGGGCTAAAACCCAATGGGGTTGTGGCATGGGTCATTGAAAAGTCATAACTAATATTTTTTAAGCTCCTAAAATCCCTCCCACGTTCACTTGTTGAAACCCCTCTCAACCTAAGCATTTATATAAATTGTGATCCTCATATCCTCCTTATGTAAAGGATTTCTCCATCTGAAACAGGTCATCGTGGAATTTTCACTCTAACGTTATTTCTACAAAGGTTCAGAAGCTAAAATTTTTATGAGGTGAAGTTGAAATCCTGAGGAAGCTCCTGTGAAAATTTCAGATCAAGGTGCACAAATTTTTTGGATATATGATCTGTGGAAGTCAGTGTATTTGTAGGCTCCTGAAATTCATCTCAAAGAAGTGACCTTGGGAAAATTGTCATAACTCTCTCTCTAAGTATCGGATTGGAATTCTATACAAATTCAAAGATAGTGAATAAAATATAGTTTTCTCTCTATCAATTTCATAACCGAATGAAGAAACAGTGACACGTGGCACACTGTAAAACTTCACTCTACTGAAAGAGTCCATAGCTAGGGCATTGTGAGAGATTGGGCATAAATCTCCCTTGAAGAATCCAAATTGGGTCAGACCTGTGGCATTGGAAAGAAGACTCAGAGGACTAATACAAGACCAAAAATAAGATATTGGGGATATGAAATAACAAAGATACGCCAGATTCAATATCGAGCTCCTAGAAGGCAGGAAAAAGCTAGATCATGTGTTGTCAAGGGCTGCAAAGGACCAGAATTTCTAGGGCAGCAAAGCAAAGCAAGGTGCAACATAGGGTAGCATGAAAAGAGCAGCAACCAAGGTGCAGAACAACAGTAAGAAGTTCATCACATAAAGTCTTCAAGTAGGCAGCACTGCATACAGTCACTGTGAAGGAATGCTGATTCACCCCCCTCTCAGTATTTCCAACACATCATTGGCTGGTAATCAGGTGATTTTCTTGCATGTTCGACTTCAGCTCATATATTCGAATGCTTGAATTTGTACTTTCTTGGGTTGAGATGGAGCACAAGTCCCTGGGTTTTGTATGATAAAATCCAGGCTGCAGATTTTTGTGGATTATCATGACTTATTTCATGACTCTTTTGATTGGATGGCTGCGACCATACCTGAGTCTATTTGTTGATCCTTACTGCTGGATGGTTGCATCCATACCTCAGATCTCAATTTTTATAAACTCTATTATGGATGGCTGCGCCCATACCACACGTTCATGTATTAGAAGATATCAGTTGTATTTGTAATTGCAAGTTTTCCGATAATGGTGTTTAGTTCGAACGCGTTCTCATAAATCATTTTTCCCCTCCCTCTCCCTCGGATCTCATGCTTTAGGGGGCATCTATTACACAAAATTTTGTCACTATCCCTGCAATCCCCATCTCGCCCATTGGAGGGTCATTTCTGTGATCAATAAGTAGTTTCATGCCTTGCAAAGATCGTCATTGTATCCCTTTACATGAGAGTAATATTCCTTCTGTTCACATTTCCCTGAGCAGAGATTCAAAAACCCATGTTTTTTCCTTGGCACAAGTAGTCATTTATGCCCTCGAGCTGAAGAGAAATATTAACACTGGGCCTCGCGCTAGTTGGCACTCTGTCTCAGCTAGCCACCCGCGTCGAGCTATTTATGGAATGTTTTTAAAAAATAGAGGCGGAGATTCCACTCCAACAACTTCGAGGATAAGTCATTGGGAGTGGTTTAACTAAATAACCACGGACTCCCTCCTTTAGTTTATGGTTTCCACCTCTTATGGGAACCTCCTAAAGGATAGGCCTCCCTCCCACCTTTGTAGGGATCCTAACCTCCTCCTTTTCCTCTATAAAAAGAAGCTATCTCTCTTTGCATAAGCTAGTTGAACATGGAGAATTGAGTATACTATAGCTAAACTATTGAAGAGATAGAATAAGAAGGAACTTTGTTGAGAGAGCTTGAGTCCATGCCTTCATCCCGTCTGAATCCCCTGACAAGCATCTGAGATGCGCTTCGGCTGAACCTTGTTGGAGGAGACGGTGACGTCAAAGCATTGGTTGTAACTCTTCCTTTTATCAATACATATACGTTGTTAGCCACCTATGAAATTTGTTATACCAAAAGGTGGCTAAAACTATTTGGAGCCTTCAAGGAACAAATTTTATTGCCAAAAAGTGTTGGCTCTTGAAGACTCTTGAAGGTCTCATGCCTCTGTCCCAATCTTCACTGCTGTGCCCATCCTACACTCAGAAATCCTGCTGATTCCCAAGAAAGAATACTGTTGCAAGCACCATTTTTCTTTTCCCCCTCTTCCCAAACTAACCTCATCTTTGCCTTTTCCATTTCCCATGAAAATCCCTCATTTTAATTTTTCTCCCCTTTCCCCTTCATAAAAATCCCTTTGATAAAGTTTCAAAACCCTTTCTTGCCTTATCAAAATCCTCAAACTCATTGGAAAACCATTAAAAAACATCAATAAAAAACCCATTTTCTTATTATAGACTTAAGGCCCCTTGGGCTAAGTCTTTAACCCTTCCCCGTCCATGCGTCTTAGTGCTAGAACCAAGCGCCAGCCTTCTAAGTGCTTATCGCGTCCTCCGATACCGATTAGCCCTTTTTCCATAAACCCCTGGTCATATTATCCTCCATACACCCAAAGGCCCCACAGACGGGCGCCTATCTGCTTCGAATAAATATTTCCGCCCAAAGTATAAACCTTCGGCTATATGAATTTTTCTATTTTTATTACATTATAAAATTTTCTGCCGGTGCAAAATTCTAGTCAATCCCCGCCGTCGATCTGATCTTCAGATCGACAGTGCGTAATCCATCTCCCCAGTGGTCCCCGCTAACCACTCACCATTGCAAAACCACACGGTATCCATCGCACCGCTTTTGAGAGCGGAGCGATTTTTTTCATTTTGCAGCGATTCCATACACCACTTGACGCGTGGCCTGGGCACTGTTCACAAAACCGCCGCCCATTGCGCATTAAAGTTCAGACATGGGCCCGACGTGATATTGATGTGCTCCGTCTGATCTAAGGCCGCTCATCGGACGGTGATCGCTCACCAAAGAAGCCCGACAGTTAACCAGGATACGACGTGGTCGTTAAAGTATCTCCACCGCCGATCTGATCTGCAGATCGACGGTCCATAACTCATTGCCCTGATTCCTTGACCAGTCAGCAAATCCAGACCAAGAAATTTTATTCGACTTGGTTTTATTAAAGTTTTGGTATCCGGGCGCATTTTCTAAGGTTCTTGGCACCTGTTTTTCCACCGTTGATCGCGTGGGCCGATCTCATCCGATGGCCCACGTTTGTCCCAAACCCCGAATATGATTTTTGGTCATTTTTTGTCCAAACAAATTTTTTTTAACTGTTTCCCCATTTCGCTTTGACTTTCCTCCTCTGCTCCCGACCGTCGATCTCTGCGCGATCGATGCCTCCGATTTAATTCTTCCCCACATTTTACTTTGACCTCCTCTAAATTAACCTTGACTGTTGGATGATGCCATCCAACGGCCATTCTCCCTCCACATGCCTTTTGAAGCAGTTTACCTATACATGCAGGATTTTATAACATTTGTTCGTCTTTTGCAGGGTTTAATGGTTTTTTCGCTATGTCTGAAGAAAATCCAGAAGCAGAAGGTGTCGATCCTCCTGCCTTCGATCCATTAAAGAGAATCATTTGCAGTTTTCAAATTCACGCTTCATCAGTGATTCATGAGGCATTGATGCCATATTACCCTTGCGCGTCCCTGCACACTAGCAAAACACAATGAAACAAGCACAGTCAAAGAGTATCAGTGTCAAAGACAAAATATATCATAACAGAAGATTGAACATAGATTTTCGGGGATTACGTATAATATGGTTTATTAAAAAGCCTAATCCCCGATTAAAACACAGCTAAACGAGAAAATCATAAAGGTTCATCAGACAGAAAGCCTCCACTACCACATCTGAGGAAAATTGATTCCTCCCAGCTACCACAGTGCCACCTGTGCCTCAAAGCGTTCAAATGCAGGCTGAAGTTATTGATCAGGATCAGATATCTACCTCACAACACAGCCAGAAAGTAAAATCTGCAAACAAACTTAATGACAAAATTTCACCAGAATTATTTTGACATCACACAGAGCCTCAAAGGTGAAAAAGAGCTCCCACTGAGCTTAAATCTTTATGTAAATTATTTAATACAGAAGACACCTATGTAAGATTATTCATTAAGCCCCCCAAAGGCCGAGAAGCCATTTAAGTCTGTATTAATTATCTTTAGAGATCTTTTATCAGATCTCACATCCTCATTCTTCTATATATACTGCTGCAGAAGATGAGAGAGGGGTTGGTTGATGTAGTTGTTGAACATTGAAATGTAATTGAGCTTGAGACTTCTATTCTGTAAATAGTGTTCACTGGCTCTTGGAGCTCTGCTTGTGACAGATAAGTTAGGCTGAGTTGGGTAGACGACTACTAAACTAAAGCATTGGACTTAAAGCTGTAATTGGTTTGGAGCATCAATACAAGCTAATTTATGGGATCCTGGTCTATGTTGACGGTGATGTTTTTCCTATTGTAACTTGTTATTTTATTTTTGTTTTCACTGTGTTCATTTTCTCCCATAAAGAACATCATGCATAGAGTTAGGGCCTACCATATATCAATACCCTTCTTTGATTGAAAATCTTTATCAACGTGTTTTCTTCCCATCTATGTTATTTAGGAATGATTTAATTCAGTTTAAGCATAGGAATGCTGGTGTTCCCTCGTCTTATTGTCTTAGCTGAATGTTGTTCTTGGATGTTACTTTCATTTCATGTCAAGTAGAGATGAACTAAGGAAGATATGGTGTGCCCTGGTCCTAGTTTTATTCCCAAAGGCTGTCTGAATGTTTCCCTTGGAATGTGTTAAAAGCTGGCTAGTTTCAAAGCACTTACCAGATCTTAAGCCATTTTGTGTTACCTTTGTGTTTTTCTTGAAAGTAGCCAAGTAAAGCAGAGCTAGGAGAGGATTTGTGGTGAGCCCGGCCTGCTAGTTTCTACTCCAAAAGTTGCCTTCAAGTTTTCCTTTGTTTTAAAGTGTTTTCTATTGAAAGTGTATCAAAGGCTGGCTAGTTTAAAAGTACTTACCAGATCCAAGTTTACTTTTATGTCTTTCTTAAGGGTATGTAAAAAGCTGGCTAGTTTAGAAGTACTTACCAGATCTTGGGCTGCTCTTTGTTCTGCATCTGTTTAATTACCCTTCTTGTTGTATCATTTCATTCCATAAATCAAACTTAAAGAGATCCTTAAACATAGATGACTTTCCCCATGGACCACTCTTGCCTCTTGCTATTTCAATTAAACCCTATTATGACTCCATAGCCCAATGGACTAAAACTTGCAATTATCTGCTTTTCTGGCCAAAGCTTGTTCTATTTTCTTGCAACTTCACACCTTTGAGACTCTTTACAATTAGAACTCTCCACCTCAAACAGTAATCATGCTCAACCATCCAAAAAATAAAACAAACCCTTGGCCTTCATAACTAGCCTAATATCATTACCACAAAACTTCAAAGACAAATCCATATTTGCACTTATTGGAGAGATCCCTCTCCGGATTCAGGAGGGCTAGATCCTAGAATCCTAAAGTGGTTGAAACGATGTTTCTCCCTGAGGTCAGACTTTTTCCAATCTTGCTGATTACAGGGAGCTAACATTTCTGGCGACTCCACTGGGGATTGAATTTGAATTTTCACCTTAGGTTCCCTTTAAAACTTCATAAAACTTTGTGAGTAAAAAGCAGCCTTTTCAAGCATTACCAAGAAATGGTAATCATGATGAAACTTGTTTGAATTAGTGACAAACTAGGTAAACCCTAGGATTCTCATAAGTCTTTATCTAACCTTGGAAAACCAGCCAGCTTAGCCATAAGAGTAGAATGTCTTTGTCTCTTAACCGTAGCTAAGTTTTGAAACAAAGTTAGCATCTTCTTAGAAACCACACAACTGAAAAATAACTCAGAAAACCCAAAAATATTTCAGATTGGTATCCAATAAACATGGTGGTGGACCATAAAACCTTTTACCTCTTTAGGAGCTAAAAAATTCCACTTGGCGACTCCACAATCCTGAACAGACCTTAAGACTCCACTGTGAAGAACCCTTATCATTGTAGTATTATTCAAACTCAGTTAGAGGACTGTAGGATTAAAGTTTGTAAACATATTAGTTGACCTTTAAAGACTGTCATACCTGGTTGAAATTTTCCTGTTTATTTGGGTTTGAAAAACATAGCATAGTGGCTCTTAGAAAGATTCACACTAGAGCCTTTCCTGACCCTGATCCACTTGAAATTGTTGATAACCCAGAAAGTGTCCTTAGGAAGTCTCCTAAGATAAAATTATCAACTGTTTTCAGACCACCCTTGGGAGCTAATTCAGTTCCTGAAAATCTTTCAGCTCTACTACAATCACATTTGACTTAGTGAATCCCTTTAGAACTAGGTCTCTTGATGATTTAGATCAGTTAGCTTCTAAGTCTTCACTTTCATCTCCTGAAACAAGTGAACATCCTGGTAGCAGAGAAAGCACACCTCCTGATTTACATTTCCTTCACAACTTAGGTGTCTCTCATCCAAGATCAGCTCAGCAATCTACTCCTGGTCCATCCACTTCTGCTCACCCCACATCCACTATTCAAATCACTCCACTTCAGCCCACTTTCCCTTTTGTTAATCCACCGCTTGTGAATCCATCCCCGCCACATATCATGGCAACATGGTATGCTCCCTTAGTCCTTCCAGTACCATTAGTCAATCTTCCACAGGACTATCAGTCCAATATTCCATTATATGATGCTAGAAATGCTACAACTGCATCACAACATGTGGATAAGATGAATGACTACTTTGACAGAAATGAAATTGATGATGATTCTGTCAAGCTTAGATTATTTGCTGAGAGTCTGGGGAGAGAAGTAAGAAAATGGTTTAAAGGCTTAACCCCCCATAGTATCAATGATCTCCAAGCTTTCCATCAGAAATTATTAAACAAATGGGAAGTGAATAAAAACTCTCTCCAAGTCCTTTCTGATTACAAGAACCTCCATAGAAACACTGGGGAAAGTGTGCAAGCTTATTGTACCAGATTTAACAATGTATATAATGCACTTTCCCTAGATCTAAAACCTCCACAAGGCTCAACTTTAAACAAGTTTCCTGAAGGGTTTGACCCTGAGATGGCCTCTCAGCTGAGGGAAAGAGATTTTGAAACTCTTGAAGAGATGCAAAAGGGTGCTCTTTCTGTGGAATTCAACTTGATGGAGAAGAGAGCAAGAATGAAAAATGAGAAGAGAGTATATTTTAGAGAAGAAAATACACCTTCTACTTCCAGTTCAAAGATGGAAAGAATGATGGAGGAGATGATGAAGAAAATGAGCATCCTTGAGAGAGCACAAGCTAGTCAAAACCAAACTGCTCCCCAAAACAGAAACCAGAATCAAAATCAGAATTTTAGAAGGAACCAACCTCCAAACAGACTTAGGGAAGATGATCAACAGATCACTCCTCCCTTTCATCAAAACTATGTTGTGTAACCAGCTCCAAAAATAGAAGAAAAGAGATATCAACGCCTTAGAAATAAGCCACTTCGAGGGGGAAACCTCCAATACATTACATGAATGAAAAATTCTTGGATGATACAAATGAAAAAGCCTCCTTTCTATATATATGAGTCCATGGGGCGACAATGTAATCCTAGTGGGCCATAATGTAATCCTAGCCGACCTAACAATAACAATGTAAGGGCACAATAATAACAATATTGGGGTTAGAGGGGGCTACAATAATAACAATAAGGGGTATACACTAATAATAATAAGGGACTACACTATTAATATAGGGACTTAACATGCCCCTCTCCTTCAAACAAGTGTTGTCCTCAACGCTTGATTATTTCTTGATGCTTCTGTATAAAATTCTCATCCTCCCATGTGGAATCTTCTATAGGAAAGTTCTTCCACTTGATGAGATACTCTGAAATTGATCGTACTTGTCGATTTCTTATTTCTGTGACTGCTTCAGAACCGCTTTCAATGTGATGTTGATCTTCCTGTTGTTTCATTAGATTCTACACCAAAGTTAGGTTATCCTTTGAGAGTTGGAGAACTTGTTGTTGATGCTTGATGTGATCTTCCACTACTTTACCATCCATATTAGATTTTATTTGATCCTTCAAACCATCCAACTTAGCCTTCATTTCTGCTTTTAAACCATCTATTTCATCTTCAGTTGCTCTTCGTAAGATCAAAATTTTTTGCACTTGGTACCGTAATTTTGATATCTCATACAACAATTCTTCCTCCTCATGCGTCATAGTATAGCTTTATGAGGGCTTAATGGGTATGGAATTATTTTTTGGAGGCATAATAGAACCCATTACTAACAAAAATGATTCAATGTGCCCTTGGAATCAATTCAACTTGATTCTTCAAACAAGACTTATGCAATTTGGAAAAAAACAATACACACCTTTTTTTTGTTTTGAGGAGCTCGATATTGAAATTGGATTATCTCTGTGATTGCAGCCCTTAAATATTTGAATTTAAGTATCAATGTAGCCCTCTGAATTAGCTTTCGAATGCCACAGGTCTGACCTGATTTGGATTCTCCAAGACAAAGTTGTGTCCAATGTCACACAATCACCTAATTCTGGACTGGTTCAGTAGAGCGAACTTGTACGACTTGCCACGTGTCACTGTTTCATCCTTTGTATCTGAAATTGATATCCAAGAAACTACAGTCCGTGTACTTGTGACCACTTTTTACAGCACTCCAATCCAATGCCCAGAGAGAGAGTTATTGAACTTTTCCCACGATCACCTCTTTGAGATGAAATTCAGGAGCCTGAAAAAGCACTACCTTCCACAGATCATATCTCCAAAAATATTGCGAACCAAGCTCTGAAATTTTTTGAAAAATGTTCTCAGGATTTCAGCTTCGCACCATATGAATTTTAGATTCTGAACCTTCATAGAAAAAAATTTATAATGCAAATGCCACGATTACCAGTTTAGGAGTTTGAAAAAATACCTAACTTCCACAGATGATATCTCCGAAAATATTGCGAACCAAGCGCTGAAATTTTTAGACAATATTCCTCAAGATTTCGGCTTCGCACCCCAAAAATTTCAGCTTCTAAAAATTCGTAGAAAAAAATTTATAGCGAAAATTCCACGATGACCTGTTTGGAGCAGCGAAACCCTAGAATCCAAAGCTCTGATACCAAATGTTGTAGATCTGACAAGAAAATGTATAGAAATGGAAAATATGCCCAAGAAATAACACCATTGAAGATAAAACTTCAGATTTTCATTAATATCAAAACCCTTAAGGTAGGGCAACACCATACATTCACTCCTTAAGGAAGGAGATCACTCCACAAGCCATATGCTTGCCCATACAATAATTCTTGACATCCCTCAATGGAGAGTCTCTAGCCTCTATGTAGGTTTCATACATGCAATACCATGGGTAGTTACCATGGGTCTTTCAATACCATACATCCAATACAATGGGCTTATCACTTTATTCCCTAGCTACATGTGGTCCCTTACATAATGTGGGTTAACCACTATATTTATTAACTATGGCCCATTTGTTTATCATTATTATATTATTACATCATATTATTCCCTTGGGTACCTCCCTCTGTACCCTATATTATCCCCTCTAGGTACACTACAGGGGATACCAAATGTTGTGTAACCAAATTTCCAAACTCTGCCCAAGAAAGTGCTCCGATACCAAATGTAGTAGATCTAACAAGAAAATGTATAGAAATGGAAAATATTCCCAAGAAATAACACTATAGAAGATAAAACTTCAAATCTTTATTAATATCAAAACCCTTAAGGTAGGGCAACACCATACATTCACTCCTTAAGGAAGGAGATCACTCCACAAACCATATGCTTCCCAATACAATAATCCTTGACATCTCTTAATGGAGAGTCTCTAGCCTCTATATAGGTTTCATATATGCAATACCATGGGTAGTTACCATGGGTCTCTAAATACCATACATCCAATACAATGGGCTTATCACTTTATTCCCTAGCTACATGTGGTCCCTTACATAATGTGGGTTAACCACTTTATTTATTAACTATGGCCCATTTATTTATGATTCTTATATTATTACATCATATTATTCCTTTGGGTACCTCCCTCTGTACCATATATTATCCCCTCTAGGTACACTACATTACACCCCCCTTAAACATGTTTCGTCCCCGAAACATGAGAAGAACACAAATAATAAGATCTACTCAAAAGAGTATTCCACTGGTACCATTCATGTGCATCTAGCCATCCAAGGGAAAGGTGAACACTCGATCTAGTCGATGTCTCGCTCACTTGATATTGAAGTGGGTTTTGGTGGTTCTTCTGCGTTGATGTGTTGTGGGTGGATCGTCGCACCTCTCTATGTGTCATCCAGGGGTTGTTGTCCTTGTTGCTAATTCGTTGCCACCTTGCTGGTTGTTGTCTTGCTGGGTGATGCGGGTGGTGATATGTTGAAGCTTTAACTGATGGAACATCTTTCATTAATTCCTCCATTATTGGTGATGGAGTGGTGTCAGGTTTTTTTATTGGTACTTGCTTTGATGTCTGTGTTTGGCTGTCTACCATCAAAGGCTCATCATCTGATGTGTCTTTCTCGTTAGATATTTTTGCTTCTGCCTCCTCGGTCTCTGCATGGTTCTTAATGCAAATATCGTGCAATGTAATTTTCTTCTTTTTATACTAGAGTTTCATGAATTTCTTTTGCACATTAAAATTGACAGTACCAACTGATTCCATCCAAGGGTGTCCCAAAACAATGTCCACAACATCCATATCTGAAGCATAAAAATCAGAATGCAACACATACTTATCCATAGAAATCTTCAAATCTTTATAAATTTGAACATCTTCATTATCAACCTGTTTGTTTTCAATATGTTTTGTTGGAACTTGCAATTTTTTTGCCAAATTCACATTGATACAATTATGCTTGCAACTAGGAATGATAGACACATTGATGTTCTCTTTCTGAATACTTCCATGAACCCGTAATATGGAAATATTAGTAGAAAATAAGTCTTTACGGCTCTTGCTATCCTTCTTTCCGGCTTGAGACCACATTTCCAAAAGGAATTTTTCAAGTTGTTTCTCGGGAAGTTTCCTCATTGAGCTGTCAAGTGAGGTCCACCATTTATTTGCCTCATCTTTCATATGAAGCCCTATGGAGCATATCCAAGCTGTTCGGTAGTGAGTCTTGTGATATTGTAAAAAATCTTCAATAGTAGGGCCATCATCTTTTCCTGTAAACTTCATCTTGCGAGAATCCATAAAATAAAGTAAGGGTTTTGAAGAAAATCACTTACTTTGGCAAAAATTTAAAATGGACATTACTCGGTCAATATAACTCAGAATCCTTATTATAACACATTTTTGAAAATGGAAAATCCTTTCTGCATCTAACCATGTGATTGAAATCTTGATCTAGGCGCTCTGGAAACACAAATTTGCGCTGCAACTGTCCCGCCGTCACAAAATTTCTGAAAAAATGATTGATTTTAAATTAGTGATAACTCCCTCATCTGGACTCCAATTTGACCGATTTGTTTTTTGAAATCAGGTGATTTTTCAAGGGGAGCTCAGATTTATAATTGGTTTTCTGAAATTGTGCACCAGAATCTACTAAAAACTTCAGGAGAGCCGCCGTACACAAATTGTCGTCAGAGACATTTCTGCAACATAGCTGAATTTAAATCAGCGATATCACCCTCATCTGGACTCTGATTCGGCTGATTTTTTTTTTGAAATTGGGTATTTTTCGATAATAAATCTAGATCTGATATTTATTTTTGAAAAATTTTCACCAAATTTTCCAGATCTGCTCTACAAAATCGCCGCCCAAAAATTTCCTGCAAAAAATGAAAAAACAAATCTCCAAACTCTGCCCAAGAAAGTGCTCTGATACCAAATGTAGTAGATCTGACAAGAAAATGTATAGAAATGGAAAATATTCCCAAGAAATAACACCAGAGAAGATAAAACTTCAATTCTTTATTAATATCAAAACCCTTAAGGTAGGGCAACACCATACATTCACTCCTTAAGGAAGGAGATCACTCCAGAAGCCATATGCTTTCCCATACAATAATCCTTGATATCTCTTAATGGAGAGTCTCTAGCCTCTATATAGGTTTCATATATGCAATACCATGGGTAGTTACCATGGGTCTCTCAATACCATACATCCAATACAATGGGCTTATCACTTTATTCCCTAGCTACATGTGGTCCCTTACATAATGTGGGTTAACAACTTTATTTATTAACTATGGCCCATTTATTTATCATTCTTATATTACTACATCATATTATTCCCTTGGGTACCTCCCTCTGTACCCTATATTATCCCCTCTAGGTACACTACAAAGTGAGGTTGAGGAAACAGGTGAGATAATAGAGGAAGATGATATCAACATATTGGGGGTAGATGATGATGACTTTGAAGTCCATTATGATAGAAAACAAGGTCTTTATACACCTTATGATGACAAAAGATATGGTGATGAAAATTATTATCAAGACATGGAAAATGTCATCATAGAATCTCAAAGAAAATATGACCTTAGAAGAAAAACCAGTCAACAAACTCCCAACACCAAGACCTCTGACCAATCTTCAGAAAACAGCACTGCAACCAAGCCTAAAATTGTCAAACAAAAGGAAAAAACAGTGGCTAAAAATTCTGTTAAGGATAAAGAGAAAGGCACTCAAAACACTGAAAAACAGAGTGCTGACATTAGTAGTACTAGCATCTCAGCTAGTACTCCTGTCAAAACAATTTTGTCAACTATAAATAAAACAAATCAGCAAGCTGATATCGCTGATAGAGTGATAGCTAATAAGGCTGAAACAAATTCTTCAAAGAATCAAACTCCTTTCAGCCTAGAGTAGGAAATTTCGAAGATTAAAATCTCTATTCCCTTGACTGAGTTAGCTACCCAGCATGTATATAGGACCCAAATTTTGAAGGCTTTAAAAATAGAGGAGAATGAAGATACAATCAATCTTAATGATGACCAACTAGAGCTTATTTTTGGTCCAAAGATTGAGGGTAGATATCAAGAGGGACCTGTTTCTCCCTTTTATGTGAGTCTAAATGTTCATGACAAGATTTTACATAACACTATGCATGATTCCAGGGCTTCTCATAATTTAATGCCAAAGGCTGTAATGGAGAGCCTGGGTCTAGAAATCACCAGACCTTACAAAGATATGTACTCCTTTGACTCCAGCAGAGTGAAATGTTTAGGATTAATCAAAGACCTCTGTGTTAACTTAGCCCAGATTCCAGCCAAATGCTTAGTCATTGATATTGTTGTGGCTGATGTGCCCCCAAAGTATGGAATGCTATTATCTAGGTCTTGGGGAGCTAAGTTACAAGGGACTATGCAGATGGACATGACCTATGCAACTATCCCTGTTTTCAATCAGAAAAGAAGACTTTACAAGGAATCCCATATGCAATACACAGTTACAAGCCAAGACAGACCACAGAAATCTCCCCTTTATTCGGTAAATACAGGCCTTGATTCTTTTATCATGTTCAATGATGAAACATTTAGTAAACAAGTCACATTAACATGATTAATGGTCAGTAGGGAGGAAGAGGAAGACACCGCTGAAGTTTCTGAACAGTTTGCTGCACTTGAAAACGTTAGGAAACCAAGCAAAGGTCTTGAGTTACAAGTCATATCTCCATTACTCTTAAACCTTGACAATCAAGAAATCAACCCTCAACCCAGCAAAAGACCTGAGGAGTTGAAACAAATACAACTAAGTGCTGATATTCCACAACAATCAGAAAGCACATTAGTTAAAGAGTACGACCACCAGAATGAAACCGAAAATAGTCCTCTGTGGAATATGTTTTTTGATGGATCCTACACTAAAACTAACACTGGTGCAGGTGTCTGGATTTCCAACACTGAAAACAACCACACAAAAAGCATTTCCTGCAAATTAAACTTTCAGTGTTCCAAAAACATAGCAGAATATGAATCCCTTCTCCTAGGCTTACATCTTTTAAAAAAGTTAGGAGCCAGAAGAATCAACGTGCATGGGGATTCAGAGTTAGGCATTAGGCAAGTCAATGGGGAGTATGACGCTAATCATCCCAGACTTAGGGCCTACTGAAATGATGTCATGGACCTTTTAAAAACATTCGAGGAGTCCAAACTATTTTTTGTCCCAAGAAAAAGAAATATTGTGGCCCACAATTTAGCCTTTACAACTAGAACATGTTTAACACCATATGGAACCAAAGACTGCACAACTCAGATAAAATTTAGACCAGCCGTGCTTGATAATGAAAAGTATTGGCAAGTGTTTGATGGAGACAAACAAATAGAAGACTTCATGCAATTCAGGAATGAATTCGAACTACACAGTTCAGACTCAGACTATGATATAGACTGCAGTGAAGAAAAATTTCTTGGTGAAGAAGAGCCGTCTCCTGAGCTTGTCAATATCAATCTTTTGACTAGAAAACTTAAAAACAAAACATAATTAAATGCAGAGTTGGAAACTCTGCACTCTAAAGATGAAAGTTTGCGAAGCAGTCTAGCACCTTTAGAGGAGTTGTTTGATTTTAACGATGTGGCCAAGAAGAAAAAACTGAAACCTGTAGAGACTGAAGTGGAAGAGTGAAATATAGGCAATGAACTTAAACAAAAAATGATTAAACTGTCCAAAACTTTACCAGCTCACATTAAGCTTAAATACATAGAGTTGTTTAAAGAGTTTTCTGATGTTTTTGCGTGGAGTTACGAAGATCTGAAATCCTATGACACTGAAATAATACAGCACAAAATTCCCCTCAAAGAAAACCAAAAACCTTTCAAACAGAAATTGCGTAGAATAAACCCTGTTCAGCTGCCTTTGGTTGAGAAGGAAATCAGAAAAATTTATGAAGCTGGTATTATTGTCCCTATTAGATATTCTCAGTGGGTGTTTAATCTGGTGTTAGTTAGGAAGAAAACTGGAGATATCAGGCTTTGTATAGACTTTAGAGACTTGAACAAAGCTTCATTTAAAGACAACTACCCTTTGCCCAAGATGGATCATATTTTACAAAGGGAGGTAGGGTCTAGAAGAATTTCTTTGTTAGATGGCTATTCAAGGTATAATTAGATCTTAGTTCGCCCTGCTGATCAATTAAAGACAACCTTTACTACACCATGGAGCACTTTCATGTATGTGAAAATGCCTTTTGGTCTAATGAATGTTGGAGCAACCTTTCAAAGAGCCATGGACATAGCATTCTCGAAAGAACTGTGCTACTTCATCATTATATACCTTGATGATGCCACTGTGTTTTAAAAAACAGATGAAGAGCACTTAGAACATTTAAGAAAATTTTTCGAGAAATGCAGAAAGTTTGGAATATCTTTAAACCCCAAAAAGACACTATTCTGTCTCCAAGAAGGTAAACTTCTTGGGAACATTATTTTAGAAGAGGGTATTAAGATAGACCCAAAGAGGATTGAGTCTATATTTCAAATCTCTCATCCTCGGAACATCAAGGAGTTGCAATATTTCATTGGAAAGATTAACTTTTTGAGAAGATTCATCCCCAACTTGGCTGAGCTTCTTAGGAATATCACGAATATGTTAAAGAAGGAGCAAGGGGTAAAATGGACCTTGGAAGAAAAGAAATCCTTTGAGCTGGTGAAATAAGCGTTAACCAAAACACCGGTTCTAATAAGTCCTGATTTTTCAAAGATTTTTATATTTTTTCGTTTGCATCAAAACATACCATAGCTGCTATCCTTTTACAGAAAAATCCACAAGGACAAGAGCAGCCTATTGCATTCTTTAGCAAGGCATTGAGGTATGCCCCTCTGAAGTATAACATTATGGAAAAGCAAGCTTTTGCTTTGGTTAAAGCGTTGAAAGACTTCAGGGTATACATTCTTCACTCACACATCGTTGCCTTTGTCCCAAACTCAGTTGTTAAAGAAATTCTAACACAGGATCCAGATGGTAAGAGAGGTAAGTGGATTGCTATCATTCTTGAATATGATCTAGAGATAAAACCCACTAAACTCATCAAGGGCCAAGGTCTAGCTAGATTAATGGCTGAATCAAATTTTGAAGTTCTTGATATTAATATGATTAATCCTTTGGATGATCAAGAGAAAATCTCAACTTCCATTGTTGAAGACCATTTTACGAATTCTCCTTGGTATGCTGATATTGTTTATGTTTTGCTTAATTTGAATGCACCTCCCGGTTTGACAAAAATAAAGGCAAGGTTCTTAAATTTAAAATCTGTAAACTATTGCACTATATATAGATGTCTTTATTGGAAAAATGCAAGTGGTGTATTGCTTAAATGTTTGCTTGAGTTTGATGCAGAGAAGGTTAAACACCAGTTCCATGAAGGAGAGTGTGGAGGTCATTTGTACTGGAAGACAACAGCCAACAAGATTTTGAGGGTTGGTTTCTATTGGCCTACTCTTTTTCATGATATACACATGATGATAATTGCCTGTCATAAGTGTCTAATTTTTGAAGGCAAAAGGAAGCTACTACCTATACCTCTGCATCCAATCACTGTTGAAGCCCCTTTTCAACAGTGGGGACTTGGCTTCATAGGGGAAATCCATCCACCATCTTCTGCCTAGCATAGATGGATTCTCACTACCACAAACTATTTCACTAAGTGGATAGAAGCCATACCTTGTAGGCAGGCCAATGATTATGTTATCATGAAATTCATAGAGAATAATATTCTCTCTAGATTTGGTTGTCCTACTAAGATTATCACTGACAATGCAACAACATTTGGGTCAAAGAAGATGGTTGAATTCTGTCATAGGTATCAGATAACATTGGGACATTCTACGGCCTATTACCCTCAAGGTAATGGACTTGCAGAATCCTCAAACAAAAGTTTAGTGAACATAATCAAGAAACTATTGGAGGATAACAAAAAGTCTTGGCACACAAAGCTGGTCCATGCACTTTGGGCTGGCATATTGACGTTGAAGAAATCTATTGGTATGTCACCTTTCCATCTTGTGTATGGTACTGATGCAATTTTTCCAAACAGCCTTGGTGTACTAGTGATGAAGTTGATTCAAGAGTTACAAACTGAAGAAAATGACATGATCAAAAGAATAAATCAGACCATTCATCTTCAACAAACCAGAGAGGAGGTTTATAATAGAGCATTACAAAAGCAGGACAACATTAAAAAGCTTTTTGATAGAAGAAAAAAGGCCAGCAGTTTCAAGATTGGGGAAAAAGTTTTAAAGTATGACTCGAAGAGGGAAGCCAAGGGCAAGCACGGAAAATTTGACAATCTATGGCTTGACCCTTACTCTATCCATTCAGCTGCTGGTAACAATGCATTTTTTCTGCAGGAGTTGAATGGCGCAGAATTGTGTGGGGGTCCTGTCAATGGTAGGATGCTTAAGCATTACTTCTCTTGATCCATGTCATCTTTTGAAGCCTTTTTATCTTGTTCTCATTATAGATACCCCACCCATCATTGCATTCGAAGTTATAAAAATAAAAAATACAAAAACAAAGAAAAGCAAGAAAAGAGGGCAGGTTGTGAAAACAAGAAAGGTATAGCCCCATACCAAAAAGAGAAACAAATCTGAAAGTGTGCAAGCTTAAATGCCACTTCTGAAGAACACACTTCTAGTTAGTCAAATAGCTTAACCTTGACTAATTGGCTTTAAATTTTCTACTGATAGGATAGTGAATTCGATTTGCCAAACTGTTTAATCTTGGCTTAACAGTAGATAGTTTAGGATAGAAATTAAAGGTTCAAACATCCTCAAAATATGAACCTGAATTTCAAAGAGAGAATGACTCAAATATTTTGCAAACTCTGAGTCAAAATATGTAAAAATATGGTTCTAATCAGATCAAAATATGAACCAGTTGAAAAAGGAAAGATAGCTCAAGTAAAGGTCGAAGCAGAGCTGAAGAAAGAGGAGGCAATGCTTAAACTTTCAGACCTTATGCCTTCTCCATTTTTGTTTCAATTTTCTACAAATAAATGTCTATGTGCAGCTTGTTTTTATGCCATAGATCATAGCAAGTCAAACAACTTAATCTTGGCTTGATTGTTTTTAAATTTATGTTGCTGAATGTAGAGAATAAAAGTCTATTGGACAGTTTAATCCCAATAGACAGTAGATTAGGTAGAGAATCATATGGGCTCAACTATTCAATCTGGGTCCATGGAGAAATAAGGAGTAGAAATAGATTAGATTTCTTGCTTTCAAAAGAATAAAATGTTGTAAAAGAGTTTTCCAATCCAAGTACACTCTAAAAGAAGAAAAAATGTTAGATCAGTAGGATTGGGTAGGTAGACAGGTTGTATTGATGAAGTTCAATTGTTAACCCATGAATGCTAATATGTTTCAGAGCAAAAGAAGATCTTTCATAGAAATAAAGGCAGCCCAATGGATGAGGCACTAATCAGCCTCCCAGAGAATGCAAGTCTGAAGTTCTTGATGCCTTCAAGAAGGCACCATCCCCAAGTGGAGCCACTGTTATCCACCTATGAAATTTGTTATACCAAAAGGTGGCTAAAAATGTTTGGATCCTTCAAGGAACAAATTTTATTACCAAAAAGTGTTGGCTTTTGAAGACTCTTGAAGGTCTCATGCCTCTATCCCAATCTTCACTGTTGTGCCCATCCTACACTCTGAAATCCTGCTAATTCCCAAGAAAGAATATTGCTGCAAGCACCATTTTTCTTTTCCCCCTCTTCCCAAAATAACCTCATCTTTTACTTTTCCATTTCCCATGAAAATACTTCATTTTAATTTTTCTCCCCTTTCCCCTTCATCAAAATCCCTTTGATAAAGTTTCAAGACCCTTTCTTGCCTTATCGAAATCCTCAAACTCATTGGAAAACCATTAAAAAACATCAATAAAAAACCCATTTTCTTATTATAGACTTAAGCCCCCTTGGGCTAAGTCTTTAACCCTTCCCCCTCCATGCGTCTTGGTGCTAGAACCAAGCGCCAGCCTTCTAAGCGCTTATCGCATCCTCCGATGCCGATTAGCCCTTCCTCCATACACCCAAAGGCCCCGCAGACAGGTGCCTATCCGCTTTGAATAAATATTTCCGCCCAAAGTATAAACCTTCGGCTATATGAATTTTTCGATTTTTATTACATTATAAACTTTTCCACCGGTGAAAAATTCTAGTCAATCCCCGCGCCGATCAGATCTGCAGATTGACGGCACGCAATCCATCGCCCCGGTAGTCCCCGCTAACCACTCACCATTGCAAAACCACATGGTATCCATCGCATCGCTTTTGAGAGCGGGGCGGTTTTTTTCATTTGCAACGATTCCATACACCACTTGACGTGTGGCCTGGGCACTGTTCACAAAACCGCCGTTCATTGCGCATTAAAGTTCGGACCAGGATACGACGCGATCGTTAAAGTATCTCCGCCACCGATCTGATCTGCAGATCGACGGCCCATAACTCATCGCCCTGATTCCTTGACCAGTCAGCAAATCCGGACCCAGGAAATTTTATTCGGCTTGGTTTTATTAAAGTTTTGGTGTCCGGGCGCATTTTCTAAGGTTCTTGGCGCCTGTTTTTCCACCATTGATCGCATGGGCCGATCTCATCCGACGGCCCATGTTTGTCCCGAACCCCGAATATGATTTTTGGTCATTTTTTGTCCAAATAAAGGTTTTTTAATTGTTTCCCCATTTCACTTTGACTTTCCTCCTCCGCTCTCGATTGTCGATCTCTGCGCGATCGACGGCTCCGATTTAATTCTTCCCCCCATTTTACTTTGACCTCCTCTAAATTAACCTCGACCGTTGGATGATGCCATCCAACAGCCATGCTCCCTCCACGTGCCTTCTGAAGCAGTAAACCTATACATGCAGGATTTTATAACATTTGTTCGTCTTTTGCAGGGTTTAATGGTTTTTCCGCTATGTCTGAAGAAAATCCAGAAGCAGAAGGTGACAATCCTCTTTCCTTCGATCCATTAAAGAGAATCATTTGCAGTTTTCAAATTCACGCTTCATCAATGATTCATGAGGCATTGATGCCATAACACCCCTACGCATCCCTGCACACTAGCAAAACACAATGAAACAAGCACAGTCAAAGAGTATCAGTGTCGAAGACAAAATATATCAGAACAGAAGATTGAACACAGATTTTCAGGGATTACGTCTAAGATGGTTTATCAAAAAGCCTAATCCCTGATTAAAACATATCTAAATGAGAAAATCATAAAGGTTCATCAGACAGAAAGCCTCCACTGCCACATCTGAGGAAAATTGATTCCTCCCAGCTACCACAGTGCCACCTGCGCCTCAAAGCATTCAAATGCAGGCCGAAGTTATAGATCAGGATTAGATATCTGCCTCACAACGTAGCCATAAAGTAAAATCTGCAAACAAACTTAATGACAACATTTCAGCAGAATTATTTTGACATCACACAGAGCCTCAAAGGTCAAAAAGAGCTCCCACCGAGCTTAAATATTTATGTAAATCATTTAATACAGAAGACACCTATGTAAGCTTCTTCATTGAGCCCCCCAAAGGCCGAGAAGCCATTTAAGTTTGTATTAATTATCTTTAGAGATATTTTATCAGATCTCACCTCCTCATTCTTCTATATATACTGCTGCAGAAGATGAGAGAGGGGTTGGTTGATTTAGTTGCTGAACATTGAAATGTAATTGGGCTTGAGACTTCTATTCTGTGAATAGTGTTCATTGGCTCTTGGAGCTCTGCTTGTGACAGATAAGTTAGGCTGAGTTGAGTAGATGACTGCTAAACTAAAGCATTGGACTTAAATCTGTAACTGGTTTGGAGCATCAATACAAGCTGATTTATGGGATCCTGGTCTATGTTGACGGTGATGTTTTTCCTATTGTAACTTGTTATTTTATTTCTGTTTTCACTATGTTCATTTTCTCCCATAAAGAACAACATGCATAGAGTTAGGGCCTACCGTATATCAGTACCCTTCTCTGACTAAAAATCTTTATCAACATGTTTTCTTCCCATCTATGTTATTTAGGAATGATTTAATTCAGTTTAAGCATAGGAATGCTGGTGTTCCCTCGTCTTATTGTCTTAGCTGAATGTTTTTCTTGGATGTTACTTTCATTTCATGTCAAGTAGAGATGAACTAAGGAAGATATGGTGTGCCCTGGTCCTAGTTTTATTCCCAAAGACTGTCTGAATGTTTCCCTTGGAATGTGTTAAAAGCTGCCTAGTTTCAAAGCACTTACCAGATCTTAGGCCATTCTGTGTTACCTTTGTGTTTGTCTTGAAAGTAGCCAAGTAAAGCAGAGCTAGGAGAGGATTTATGGTGAGCCTGACTTGCTAGTTTCTACTCCAAAAGTTGCCTTCAAGTTTCCCTTTGTTTTAAAATGTTTTCTATTGAAAGTGTATCAAAGGCTGGCTAGTTTAAAAGTACTTACCAGATCCTAGTTTACTTTTATGTCTTTCTTAAGGGTATGTCAAAAGCTGGCTAGTTTAGAAGTACTTACCAGATCTTGGGTTGCTCTTTGTTCCGCATTTGTTCAATTCCCCTTCTTGTTGTATCATTTCATTCCATAGATCAAACTTAAAGAGATCCTTAGACATAGATGACTTGCCCCATGGACCACTCTTGCCTCTTGTTGTTTCAATTAAACCCTATTATGACTCCATAGCCCAATGGACTAAAACTTGCAATTATCTGCTTTTTTGGCCAAAGCTTGTTCTATTTGCTTGCAACTTCACACCTTTGAGACTCTTTGTATTTAGAACTCTCCACCTCAAACAGTAATCATGCTCAACCATCCAAAAAATAAAACAAACCCTTGGCCTTCATAACTAGCCTAATATCATTACCACAAAAATTCAAAGACAAATCCATCTTTGCACTTATTGGAGAGATCCATCTCCGGATTCAGGAGGGCTAGATCATATAATCCCAAAGTGGTTGAAACGATGTTTCTCCCTGAGGTTAGACTTTTTCCAATCTTGCTGATTACAGGGAGCTAAAATACGTGACTATTGTTTGGTTCCCATTTTGTATTATGTTAGATATTTAATGCAATATTCTTAGCCCTCTTTGAATGGCTAGTAGTTATTAATGAAGTTATTATGTCGTATGTTGTTCTTGTTTGTTGTTCTATGTGCAGGTATCTGAGCATGACTGCAGAAGGATTGTGACTTGCCAAGGCAGGAGCGAGAGGCCACCACAATTATAGTTATGATGAAAGCATTGGATTCCAGGTAGGTTGATCTACCGTGTCCTCTTTTCATTCAGTAATTAGGAATCAACACTCTAGCATGTCTCTTTGTTTCTAGACCCACTCTAGGGCTAGAGGGATCGTCTATGTTCACAGAGAAGATTTACCTGCTTAACACTGCTAAAGAACTTAATTCAACTGAATGCTGAAAAATAGCTTCACCTATTTCCTTAAGTATAGTAGCATTTATTGCATCAAGTTTATCATAAACCTCAAAAATCTTTGATTCAGAATCTACTGAAATAGTTTCCTGCATAGTTTCAAGAAATGAAATAAAATCAGGATCTATAACAGTACTATTTAAGTCACTTTCTGATTTGTTTCCGAATAAATAATGTTCAAAATTTAAGTCAAATTATATGTCATGTATACTTGATAACTGTTTTGGAAGGGAATTTTCTCTAAGGAAACTTTATTACCTAAATCCCTACTTTTTTATTCTTTTTTCCAATTCTGCCAGGATCATCTATTATAACAGAAGGTTGTGGATCTGGATTTGACCTGGTATAGTAGAATCTTTTGGAAGCCAGAATTACAATTTTTTATGAAAATATACTCACAACTTATTAAAACAGTCTTAAGGTGAAAAGATAATGAAAATATTTCCTTTAAGATCTATTTTAAAACCGAGAAATGGTTAGTTCCCCAGTATGGTCGCCAGTATGTAATCACTCTAATAATTCCCAAAGTTGTGAGATTTTGATTTTATAGTTTAAAGAATATTAGAGGTAACCACAGACATACTTTTAAGCTTTAGGATCTAGCCTTCCTAAGGCTTAGAGAGGGCTCTCTCTATAAGATTTAACTTTGTTTTTATATTTGATTTTAGGCTAGTTATATGGGGCAAATTGGTTTTGGGGTTTTGATTTGTTTTGGTGGGAAAATCACTTAATGAGATGGATAGTTGTGAATATTTAATCCATTGGGTAGATGGAGTCAATGTGTCAAGAAAAAAGATCAGGATCAAGGTCAAAAGTCAAATTTTCACTCGGCAAGATAGTAGAGTCACTAAAGATCTTCAAAGGTTGATTGGTGAAGTGGATTTAATTGGGATAAATGGAAATTAAGAATTCTTTGATCCGGATAAGGAGTGAAAAGATAGGGTTCAATCGAAATTAGGGAGAAATTAAGGGTTCCCTAGTCTGGATATCAACAAAAAACATTTAAATGAAAACCAGTCAATAACAGAGTGCTTTTAACAAATTTTGATATAACAATTCCCGATTTCACATTAAAATTTAGAACACCTTTATGAATGGATGAAAAACATAATAAAATTGATAGATAACAGTAGAAAGTATTTTAGTTTAGTGGCCCAACACATGAATCTAGTAATATGATGATTTATTCCTTGAAATCCAGTCTTCTGACTTGAGCTTGCTTACAAAAACCCTTAGGTTCATAATGTTCCAGCTATATAAATCTTCAGCAATTAATCCACACTAATACTTCAAATGATGGAGTATTTCTACAAAAAGTAATACAAAATATCCTAGAATAGTCCTAAAAATATTTTTTGGAAAATAAAATATCTTATTACAAAAATATAGTGACAGTTTCTTAACAAATTGCAAGCTGTCCTATTTATTGAAATTAAATAGTAATGCTGTTTGGAATTGGGTGCAACTAACTAGTAGAGGTGTCCTTCACACTGGTAATTGATCTTCAATCTGTTTTAAAACTTTATATTTCATCTGATACTCTTTAACAACTCATACTCTTTAACCATGTTGATTTTCTTTAACCTCTTACACACTTTAACCATGCTGATTTTGACTACTTTACTACCTGAAAATATGTTTTTGCGGTGTAAAAACTAGCACTCTGTTTTCATCCTTTTTCACTGCAAACTGTCTTTTATAGAAAATCTGTGAGCTTTTGCCAAAACTCTGCATCTGGTAATTTAATTTTTGTGAGTTTTTTGAAATTCTCATCTGCTTCAGTGTACCTTACAAAAGTTGGCTTGACCACAAAGAGGTGTTTTATCCCATGTTGTAAGTAAAATGAGTTTTCAATCCTTTTATGCAACACTTTACTGGTGGGAATTCCTTGCCAATCTGATTTACTCACCCGTTCTTTGGCAAAATCCCTTTATCTTCTTATTGTAGTCTTCTTGTGTCATAAGTTTATCATTGATAACAACAATATTTGGAATACCTTTTTGTCTTAAAGTGTCAAACTTAACCATGAATCTAGTTATGGCCAAGTCCATATTTTGACACTTTTCTTCCAACTATTTCATCAAGGTTTTCTTTGAAAATACTTTTCTTACCTCAAGAATTGTTTATGTCCTATCAGTAATTCCTATCTCATCCCATTATTGCTTGTTTTTAGTATTAAGAAACTTGATTATTTCTAAGGATTCTTCAGGCCTGGTACCCAATTCATCTTTAGTCTTATGTATTTCTTCTTTAGCTGCCTTTAGCAAGTCCTTCTTCTTGTAAATCACTTGAATGAATGGCCAAGTATCATTGATTGACTCAATGATTTTGGACCATAGTTGATTTTTGATGTATGCCATGGGCTCTTTCAAGGTCAATTTTGTTTCTACCTTCTTTAACTGTTCACTCAATCTCTTTTCTTTTTTCTCCTTTATTTTAGCATTTATCTTTGCTAATTTCTTGGTATCTTCAAGGTTCTTGATTTGTTCTTTCAATCTGTTTATCTCATTGTTCTATATTGATATGTCTTCCATGGCTTTAATGAGTTTGCTGGCCTCATTTGACTATTGAACTGCTGAAGTGGAAGATTTAGTGGCAAAAGTAGTGGAAGAAGTGACTGCACTGCTGTGGCCAATGGGACCTTAGGAGCTAACTCTTCTGCTAGAGTTGAAGGAACAACTGTTGTTACCATTGGAATAATAGTGGAAGGGAAATTTTGGTTCTTTGAAACTTCTTTTTCTTGGACTAGCTTTTCCATCTCAATTTCCATATCCTTGATTTGTGCTGTCAGTTGTAATATGAGACTCATCACCTCATCTTTTTGGTTTTCTTCCTGTACAATCTCCTTAGCTTGTGGATGCTCTATAGGAGGTAATTTCAATTGCTTCTTGAGTGCTACAATATCAACATTTTTCTTCTTTACCAATTCTTCTGTAGCTTTAACATTAGTAGGGTCATACCCTACTTCAATCACCAATTCCTCTAAAGAATATATTCGGGTGTCTTTAGCATATGAAGAAGCTTTTTCAACATTAAGCTGATCTTTCATATTTTTCAAAGTGTTCTAGAGCTTTTGAACACTCATTTCTTTTGTGGTCATGGTAGAATAAAGCATTTCTTAGCTTTGCTTGTGGAACTCAATCTGATCCAAGGGATGAATGTCCTCTATTGGAATTTCAATATTAGCTCTCTTGTAATCTAATGTTGTTGTAGGTTTAGGCACTGTTGTCTATAGCACTGTCATTAGAAATTTTTTATTTGTATAATAAAAGGCTGAAAGCAGCCTATTTTGAATTCCTGGAGTTTCCTTCAAATATTGTGAATAAATTTCATTCTTGATCTCCTCATTTTTGGCCTTGATCTGTTTATACTTTTCTTTGATATCCATGTCTTTGTCCTATGCCTGTTGTGATGAAGATGATTCCATACTTTGGTGTTTCTAAATCATTTGTGTGTTGGAAGTAGCAGGTTGTTGATCATTTTCAATCACTGTAGTAGTCACAGTGTTTTTATCTGGATTTTATTCATCTAAAACCTTAATTGTTTCCTTTTATTTGTCTACTGGATTAATCTTTGGTTTCTTATTGTACATGAGCTTAAATCTAGTTCCTATGGTTGTTTCAGCAGTATATGAGCTTTCTTCTCTATTTCTCTTTATGCTTTTGTCCTCTTGAATTGGAGCCTGCAAAGTGTGACTAGTATCACCTTGCTTGAAAAATTCCATCAATGTATTTTCCAACCATTCAGTTTGGTTTGAAAAATTTTCAATTTCAGGCTTCTTGTCATGGATATAAGGGGTTAACTTACATTTCATCCTCATCTTACTGATTATTCCATAAGGATCATAGTTCCATAGGAAACTTTCATCAAAATTATACTCTAGAAACTGTTTTGCTGCCTCTACACTTGCTTCCCTGTTGTTGCATATGAAAGGACCCACTTGGTTTTTCAATTTGAACTGAGTTTTCTTTTTAACAACCAAAAGGTTTACAAAATCTGAATTTAGAATCTGTCTTATATATTCTAAGGCAAACACTCTCATTGGTAAATACTTTGGTAATTTGTAGGGAAGGAAATTTGACCCATAAACTCTAACCTTAGCGTGGTTTTGGTAAAGATACTAGTCACCTGTTTAGCTCTCCTATGATAGTTGTAAAACCTTCTTAATTTCATCACTTATCCTATATTTCACACTGTTTGTAAGCATATTTACCAATGGGTGAATGAAACAGTCTGTGAAATCTGCATAAGTGAACTCTGTTGACACTTTTCTGATTAAGGAAGTCCAGAAAATGATAGATAGTGGATTACCCTCTACATCCATCTTTTGAAGGGCTATTGGGAATTTATCTGTCTGGAAGTAGAGGAACATATGAAAGAGGAAGGAGGTATACCTAAATACACCTTCAGTAGGAAGTTTTACAAGCTGATCATGGATAGTATCATCTATATACTCAGCAAAGTTATAAATGACTACAAGGTGTTGACCAGGTACAAATATGGACAAAAAACCAGGTATAGACTCATCAGTGTGTTCATCAGTGAAGTAACCAAGGATAAAAGACAACATTGAAATAACATGTCTTGATCCTTCTGGGAATTTGGAGGATGAATATGGAGGATTTAGCTTGGGGATTTCAACATATGAGGGCATGAATGTTTGAAAGATTTGAAATCTTTTAGGAAAGTCTAACTCCAGATAAAAGTTTGTAGGAGCTTCTATAAACAAAGGGTTTGCATTTGGCTCTGGTTGTAAATGAAGCATTTGGTTTATGGATTCAGCAATGATAGTAAATAATACTTCTTTCTTAGTATTAACAGTTTCTCTTTGATCTGGGGAATAGTGAGCTTGACATAGTCTGATGACTTCAGGGCACTGATGGGTATGTGGAACCACATATTTGGGAAAATTAGACTCCCAAATTTGCACTTCATCTACCTGATCTAAAGATTTTTCTTGGCTCCAGCAGTGGAGCTCAAGAAGATTGAATTCAGTTACTGGATCAGTGATTTTATAGTCTAGATCAGATAAAATGGTATGCTCAACATCTACAATAGGAGGTTGTAGTGGATTGATGATAATGGTGCTTTTAGAGGCCATTTATGAGTTTGTTTTTTAAAATTTAACCTTTCTAGGTCTTGAAAACTCCATTTTTTAGGTTTTTAGTACACTTTTGTAAGATTAGATGGTTTACAGAAGGTCTTTTGGTATGACAGAGGTTTCTTTTGGATTTTAACAGGTAAAATTATGATTTCTCTGCCTCAAATTGTCAATTCTGCTCCAAAATAAATCTTTAAACCTTTTTACAGATTCAGGAAAAGATTGATAAGGGTTTACTGTAGACTTCTTTGATAAAACAAACCTTAAAACAATTTAATTCATGCACAAAGGGATTCTGAGCATTTGTAAAAGATTTTGAATCAGTCAGAGGGTCTCTAAGGGTCTGCAATGGTTAAGACAATCAGATTCTGGCTAAAAATCAACTTACAACTTTCAGAAACTATGAATTTATCAGGGGTTTTGTAGAAAATATGAATTCATGAGGAAATAAGGGCATTTCTTTAGGAAAACAGGCTTCAAGTAGGCTTAAATTCAACAGTATAGCTTTTTTTATGGAGGGATAGGTCTGCTTTATGAAAAATACCTATTATTTTTAGGAATTTGACAAGGAAAAGGGTTTTCTGGGAGTTTGGAAGCTTTCAAAAGCATTGATGAAGTCTTTTAATCACAAATTGGAAGCTCTGAGCAGTTGCAGCAATGAATTCTGACTAAATTCGGTTGTTTGTGCATGAAAGCAGGGAGACAACGTATTTTTTTTCAATTGGGAACAGTTTGTGAGTAGCAAATGCGAAAGAAAGGTTTAAACGCGTTCATTCTGCTGTTTTATAGAAAATTTGGTTAAAACAGTCACTGCATTTAATATCCTTCAATTCAAATGGAAGCGGTTTGGCGTGGGGAGGCTTATTTACCGCTAAGCGGTTATTGCAACGTTGAAGGGTGGTAAGTGGTAATTCTTAAACAGATGTGATCCAATGTAAAATGGACGCATGGAGGAGAGAGAGCGGGGCAAAACCACTCATATCACAAATCCAAAATTGATTAACGATCGCACTATTGAAATTGCGTATGAGTTTTGGGTTGTTGGATCAAGTGGAGAGAGTGCGAACGGTCAAGATTAATTGATGGAGTTACAGGGTAGATGGGCGTGGGGCCCGGGGTTCTTTATGCGGCAGGGTTTCGATTTTATATGTTAAAACCTAGTTTTAACATATAGTCTCAATGTATAAAGAGATAGGTGGAATAGGCGCTTTACACGGCAAATAGTGCATATCCATGTGTAAGCAAGTTAATATATAAAATGATAGTTTAAACCTATGGGGGAGCAGGACATATGTCACATGGATTAATTAAACCATAAGATAAAATAAAAATGTGGGTTTGGGCTATTGAACATAAGGGATTTAATTAATATGGGATGGGAGGGTATATAGTGGAGTTAATAAATAAGGTTAGTTTTAATATGAAATATAGGAGTGTATGAGCGTGAATATACAAATGCACTAGTTAAAATGTAATTTAATTGTTTTGGGCGCAATTTTCATAGTGGTGGCCCAATTTTAAACATTTCATGCTTAATACTTAGGATAAATAACATTTTGTGGGTTTTTTGAATGAAATGGAAATTATTTAAGGGGTTTTAACTTTTCCTAAGCAAAAAAGGTGTTTTAACTTAGGAAAAGGGATTTTATCTTAGGAAAGGGGTGATGTTGAGGAAAAGGGTTTTAATGAAGGGAATCCAATACTTAGTGCCAATCAGTCATTAAAGCTTGGGTTCGGTCCCAACAAAAGTCAGAGAAATGCTCTGAGCCTTTATAACTGAAGGTTTTTAATACTAGAATACTTTGAGGGGAGGGAAATTAGTAATTTTCCAGAGGATGTTTATTCATGCCCTGTGTAACTACTTTCTACCTACCCATCATTTATTCTACCATTTTTTCCTTTATTTGCATGGGTTCATTTGAGCTTGCAAACCCTAAACCATTTTTTTTTAAAACAAGAAACTATCTAATTCTAACCTTATTTCATTCGAGGGCTCAGATTAAACTGTTGTGCTCCTCATTTATTCTCTAACTATATATTGATTTGTTAAGTTTAAATTGTTTGACAAAATCTTTATTCTCTATCTATAAACATGAAATTTAAAGCATGAAAAGCCAAGATTGAACTATTTGACTAATCATGGATTATGGCTTTATGAAAAAGCTGCACATAATCATTTTATTTTGCAGTAAGAGTAAAAGGTGGTGGAATTTTGACTTGCATCACTTTAATGTCTTATTCTTATCTCTTTTTTTTGTTTGGGGTCCATTTTTTATTCCTTTTGATCTTTTTCTTTTAAGTCCTTTGATTTTTCTTTTAGAACTTTTACCCTCTTTTCATTTATTTATTTATTTTCTAATATGGGAAAACAACTTGCAGAAAGCAAGGTATGTACATATTACAAGACTAGTTAATGTCAATTCAAAAATTATGAACCCTATTATTGTCGGACCCTAACAACGCATACATTAAACATGTATCATTTTTAGACTATTCATTAACCATATATGGCGCAAAACCTTATCATATATTTTAAATCTCCTTTAATAATTGGACATGATAAATAAACTAAGGTTTTAAAACATTATCCATATTTCGAAAACCCCGTCAGCTTTAAATGTTTTGTCACGTATATGTGTACAAACCCATTAATATTAAACTTCGCCACATGGTTTACAAATGTTGCATTTCCGCTCTAAAAACAACTGGGACCTTAAGACTTCGAACAATTAAAGGATCCTCATGGATCATTAAGAATAATTAATATCCTCAATTATTAAATTATAATATTGTTATGATGATGATAATGATGATTAACATTCACTAAGGCCAATGTGGTCTATCGGACCTTAAGAAATATATCAATTAAGACTCTTTAATATTTTATTTCTATGATAAAAAGGAATGGAAAGAAGTGTTCCTAGGTCACTATAGATTTGTTGATTTATCGCTATAGAATGTATGTGCGTAAGAGTAAGACAATCCATGAGAAAGTGTTTTTCATCTTCAACCCTCTTAGTATAATAAAGGCCACGGATTCCTTCATCCCATGGTGTTTTTGGAATAGACCAGTGCTTGGTTTCAGTTTAGAGCTAATGAGAATTATTTCTAATCTTTGGAATGCTCATTTTCTTCTTAGCACTAGTCAAGACAGAAAGATAATTTTGGTTAGCAAGAGTGGGGTTGATCACCTCCTTATAATATGCTAGTTTCATTTTCCCCTCTAGCTCCTTATCAACCCACAATTTATCCTTAAATTTGGAAGTAATAATATTTTTAATATTATGCTTATTCTCCAAGATGATCTCCTCCTTTATCCCCCAATAGTTGAACCAAAACTAGGCATCCTTGTGGTGGGGGTTTTGGCTAGAGCTAAAAACAATTTTGGGGAACCTCTTGGCATCCATGCTGTAAATATTCTTCTTATACATCAAATACATAAACATAGCCATGCTTTCAATAAGGCTAAGGTGAGCTTCAATCAAGAGGATAATATAGGGAGTGTTACCTTTAATCTTGAGGTTTTAGGTTATAAATTGGTTTTGGATAAGCTCGGTATTCCTCCATGATTCTCTAGATATACTGCAACCCCAAAGCTCACAGTCATATAGAATAAAAGGGGTGACTAGATTTTAAAGATCGAAATTATTTTACTCCAAATCCAAAGATTGGTTGACTTACAATAGTTTCCAAGCTCATGGTAAGTTTTCCAACCTCCAATAATCCCTTTCTCAATGCTACAATAGGAATAGAATGGAATATAATAGAATAATAATAATAATGGTAATATTGTTAGTTAATATTATTTTATTGGATTAATATTGTGGTTATGAATTCCTTTGACTATGACCATTAAATTATTGATCTCCTCTCCTCCTCATTTTATAAGCCCCTTTCCGAAAACCATATCTCGTCCATTACTAATAATGTGACCAAAGCAATCAAGTCCTCTTCTCTTGACCCTACTATCCAAAAAATTATTTTTCCCATCAACCCTCAAACCGCTAGAATTATGGCCTTCCTAAAACCCACAAAAAATATATCCCCCTCATACCACTAATCATCACCATTAATGCTCCTACTTATGTCTTATCTCGATACCTTGCTCAAAATCTTTGACCCTTCACAAGGAAAACCTCCTCATTTATCAAAGTCTCCCCTTATGTTTTTAATAGTACAAACACCTCATTATTGATAAGCATGTTATATTGGTTTGTTTTGATTTTGTCTCCCTCTTTACCAAGATCCCCGCCCATAAAGCTCTTGAAATCATTTATAACCTTGTTGAATCTGAAAACCTTAACATAATCAAATATTTCCTTCCCTGCACTTTCATCTCCTTTAAAGGTTTTTTCTATGATAAAAATGAAGGTATTGTTGTGGTCTCATCCCTCTCCCTGATGCAGGAGCATCAAGCTCAATTTTTCATTATTTAATTATGTAATAAGGGGGTGTGAGACATTTTAATTATTTTATTAATTAAATTGTTTATTTTAATAAATTAAGAGAAAAGGTGAGGATTTGTATATATTTTTAATAATTAAAAGGATATGAGGGAAAATAGAATTAGGTAGCAAATTTAGGGAGTAGGAATTCTATGTATGGGACTTTGTTGAGTCCACACCTAAAATGATTCTAAATTAGATTTAGTTGAGGATTGGGTGGAGAAATTTGTGGGGTGAAAAAAATACATTATTTATGTATAAATAGGAGTGTTTTTGTGAGGAAGAACAATATTTGAGTGTTGTGAGGAGTACAATAAGCGTGAGAGATGGTTTGAAGGGCCAAGAGCCAAGAGGCCGCCCAATGTAATATTTGGCCAGAGAATCTTTATATTTTATATCTGTAGTTGAATTGAATATCTCTTTCTCCTTCACGTGAATTTTAAATTGATTTTTTTATGGTTTTATTTGAAGAAAAATTGAGCATTTTCATATTGAGTGAAGCAGTGAATTTTTATATGCTAGGATCTGCTTTCTAGCAGAATCCCTGCATCATTTGGTGTCAGAGCTTCCGGAGGAAGCTGGGTAAAGTTGTGTATAAGTTTTTCCTATCAATGTTTAACAGAGTGTGTGGGTTGTCATTTCTGTGTAAGGAGGGATGAGAGGAAAAAATTTGGATCATGGGCAATTGAGCCTCTAGTGATTTGTTTGCTAACTTTGCAAATGTGATTTGTTTGTTGACAGTGAAGTTGTGTCGCGTTTATCCGGTAAAAGTTCTTGTTTGCTCGAAGTATTTCCCTCCATGTTGTGAGGTTGAAGTGGGGAATGAGCCCGCATTGTTTCCAAAGCGTCGCTATGAAGGGTGTTGCTGTAGGGAGAAGAGAGCAGCTCAGTGTAACTTATTGCATTTTTTTTTCGACCTTACACTGTTTTCTTGTCTCTTGGTCATATAAGTGTGGCACCCATGAAGGATCTCTTGTTTTTTTCTGTGCTGAGTAGTTATGGTAGTGAAGGAAGTGGATCAAGCTATAGTGGGTCGAGGTTTTGACTGTGCCTGTGCACAACAGAAGTATATTTTTATACTGGTGCATTGTGGTGCAACCTATGCATTTGGTGCGATGGTGCCTTGCATGTTGGATGGTACGTCAAGTAGTCGATGCGGCAGTGTAGCTACATCATGATTTGTGGGCTGAGCCATTTTTAAACAGTGGGAGCGATCTCAGTTCTGCAACAGTTGCAGAGAAAATTGGCGGAGGCCATGCAGATCTGCTACGTTAGAGTTGTGCATGATCACTAATAAGCATAAGCAGCAATCGTGGAAGGTTGGCTCATCGTGGAAGATCGATTTCAAGGGCGATCAGTGGCAGAACGATGGTATATTGCTTCGAGGAACAATAAGGTGATAAATTGTGAAAGCGTTGAGCTGGAGTGGTGAGATTTGCCGGCAGTGTTCTACGCTGCCCAAGGATGCATTCTTCCTATGATGCCAGTGCATGCTACCCACTAAATCATTGGAGGTAGTGAGATTGCTGGAGGTCATTTTCTCAAGGCGTGAGGATTGAAGCTGGAGCTAATGTAGAGGAGAAACTATGATCACTGCAAGCGTGATCTATTTTTTTATGAGGTTGCTCACTGGGTATTCAATATTCCATTCGTTTTAAATACAGTTGTGTGGTAAATATTGTGAAAGGGGGTGATGGTGGAAGCGGTGGAGGATTTCCCTGTTGGTGCAAATAAATTGAAGGATTTAAAACCTCGTCAAGCATTCATCGCAGAAGAAACAGAGTGAAGTGTTGAATTTTTGTTAGTGAAGCATTCAGGGATGAGTGAGTTTTGTGATCGAGTTTGAAAGGGAGTGAAACCCGTGACCACCCTATGTATGCTATTGGCCATCAAGGTACGTCAAAAGATTGATGCTCACAGGGGTTTTATTGACTACAATTGTTAACACCTTTGAATGAAAGACACAGTAAAGGCACCTCAGAAAAAAATCAAGGGGTTTCATATTCTGTGTGCTGGGTTGATTTCTGGCCAGGGATTCGATTCCTTTACTGCTTGGTGTCAAATTTCAATAGCCCTTGTTAGCAATTTTCGTGTTTCCACATCGTTCCGTGATGGTGGATTAGGATAGATAAATTGATTTTGTAGAAAATCGGTTTGAGAATAACTTGGGTTTAATTAGTTCGATCATTCAATTGCAGACATTCGTTGTCTTCCTGAATAAGTCAGATTGCATTCCTGAGTCTAGTTACCTCTCAGTCAAGTTCAATAGTAGAATAGAGGTTCATATTTGTAGCTAGCCAGGCAGTTTTGCATAAGGATCATTTGAATTGATAAATAAGTTCTGTTGAATTCCAAATTGAATTGGGGCATGCGACCATTGTACTGAACGATTGAAATTGGTCATATATGTCAATTGGATCTTCAGCAATGGTCCATTTTGATGCAAAATTGTTTGTCACGGGTCACGGTGTCGGGTCATCACTCAGGAGTCTTGTCATGAGAAGATGAGATCTATAATAGTTGGTAATTGATTCGAGTTATTACTATTCTGCGTGTGACTGGTGGAGTTGGCTTGAAATTCTTGAATCAAAATTTGCATTTGGTTGGAGAGAGAAAAAGCAAGAAGGATTCTGGTATGTAAAATAATTTGCAAAGCTATTCATTTATGTTTTGTGAAAAAAAACAACGGAGGTATAAATGAATGGGAAAATGTGCTAATCCTGGGTGATATTAAGGCAAACATGCATGTTTATATGAGGATGTTTATTATGCATAGTGTGATGATTTATTATGCATAATGTGGATTTTCACCATGCTAAAGTGTATTGAAATCTTGAAACATGCATTTTTATGCATAAGGTGGATTCTTCGCAATTTTGGTTGCATCATTTTGAGATTAAAGTTTGTATTTTGAAATGGGAGGACTTTTGTGATTTGTGTTTATGATTGAAAACACAAACAAAACAAAGTTATTTGATGATTGTAAAACCTTTGTTTTTACCATTATTGACGACATTTAAGGAGGTGATATTCAGGATGAACACAATGTACGGTTTGTACATCATAGAGGTTATTTGTTCTCTGGACACAGGTAAAGAGATGTGAATTGATGTTGCATGGTGCATAAAAGTGCAGGGAAATGTTTACATTAAGATGACAAACTTGTGAGCATGCAAGTATTGATGGTGACAAATATGGCATAGAGGAATGGAAACCAGAGGGTTGAGTTTGCAGAAAGAAAGGTTTATTAATAACCTTAATAGGAGCATGAGGTATGATAATTTAGAAAGGTATTTTTGAACATTGAAGATTGAATGGTTTATTTATTTTCAACTTAAAATACATCTTGGAAAACCTGAATTGCAATTCGAGTAAAGACTTCAGTATCATGTGAAATGATAAGGCAAATTGATGATTTTTCATAAGAATGAAGTATGAAGGAGGGTGAAGATTTACATCCTAAATGTATTAGGGGTGTATGTTTATTGAAGAATTGTATAACTTCAATTAAGTCAAAATATCCACTATCATTGTTATTGGGACAAAATTTGAAGTGAAAACAGATGTAGAGCCAAATGAAAGTTTGGATAGTTGTATTGAGATTGAGTATTTTCATCCAAAATGAAAAATTGAAAATTGGTGTAAGTCTGAAGTCAAAGAGTCGTAGGATAGGTCCAAAGTCTGAATGTAATTGGGTGCATGATCGGCGAAGCCTGACACCCAAAGAATTGGTTATTGTAACACATGAATTACTAAAGTGTTGTTTGCAGCAAGAGGGTTGCCAGAGATTGATTCCAAGGCAGAGAACCAAGAGAAGCCAAGCACAGGAG
Organism: Pinus albicaulis; assembly: GCA_034641835.2. Taxonomy (NCBI): domain Eukaryota; kingdom Viridiplantae; phylum Streptophyta; class Pinopsida; order Pinales; family Pinaceae; genus Pinus; species Pinus albicaulis. Next base: position 1,445,458 of record MU968389.1, read on the forward strand.
GAGAATTTTCATTTTGATAAATGGAAAATGTGAATGATTGCGGAGAAGTGGATTAAATGAAGTCCACACATGAACAGAGGCAGTTCACAAAGAAGGGGAAGATGATTGTTGATAGTCATTTCCGGAGATCTGATGAAGAGTACGAGTGAGAGAAGGCTGAGATAAAAATTCACCTTGAATTGTCAATGGAGTTGTTGTAGGAAAATGTGAAAAACCAGACACATGGTTGGACCATGAGGAAGAAGGTGAAGTGGCAGAAGCTACACGCAAAGAGGGAAAAGCAGGTAAACATACAGTTGATGGAAGAGCTAAGGAAGCTCGAACAGATGTTGAGTTGTGAAGAACTCAGAGAGGCGGAGTTAAAAATGGTTGTTTCCATTTATGGCCCGGAACATGGTGCAATTCTGGGTGAAGAAATTAGTGAGGAAGATCTCATGAACTATTGGGATATTTCAGAAGCATCTGAAGATGTTTTGGCGAGAGAAACAAATGAGGCCATGAAGCCTTACATATTTTCTCACAGTTTATGTATGTTTGCAGGATGTGTGGAAGACAATGAGCAATCTGATGGAACTACCACAAAGGAGAATGAAACTCTTAAGGTAAAGTCTGGTAGAGAATTCCTTTCAGAGAAGGAAAGTGTTGATTGGTTACAACAGGAATAAATCATAAATGAATTCTTATTTGGGGTAAGACAACAAGTCGAAGCTGTTATGGAATAGGAACAAAGTGGAAACGCCAAAGAAAAAGTCCAAGGAGGTAAACAAATGTATTTGTTTAATGGGATTGCTGACAAAAGTTTACAATGTAATGATGCTAAAACCAGGAAAATTCAGGAAGATTTCCAAAGGAAGAGTGGAAGTAGTGATGAGACAGAAGAGAAATCTACAGAAGAACTAAATCAAATGAAGGATTCAGAGCAGCAAAGAGAGATGTCGACTAAAACATCCAGTGAGACCACAAGGTCTTATGTTTTTAAGACTAATGATTTTTGTGTGATTGTGGGTACATCACAGGGTGTTAAACAAACTTTGAATTTTATTAAAGAAGAAGAGTTGAATCTGAAATCTGTTCAGAATGATGCTGAGATAGCAAGATCTCAGAAAGAAATAAAGACAGAGGGGTCTCATGGAAATATTCAGCGGAATATTGAAGCAGAGGAAGCAGGACTATCTGATGATTGGTCAACAACAAATGAAGGTATGGAAAGTTATGTAAAGTTTCCAAGTTCTACCCCAATTGATATTGTTCAGTTATATCAAAAGTTAGATCTTCAGAGAAGAGAGTTGGAAAAGCAAAGGATCTATTTTCAGGGAGAGTTGCTAAAAGACATAGAACAGGGAAACTTTTTTCAAACAGATGATGTGGAGGAGGGACTAGCTGATAGTCTCATGGAGGATTTAAATCAACATACTGATGTGCTGATGGAAGAAGAAAATTCAGAGAAGCATACTAAAATGTTTCCAACAGAGAAAGAGGCACCGAAGCCTTATGTTTCTGATTTTAATAATTATTTTGTGAGTACAGGTTTTATTGCATATGCTGGGGAAAATCTATTGGACAGATAAATTGAACTGATAAGGCAGATAATGATGAAAGTATCTCGGAAGAACCCAGAAACAGTAAAACAAAGAAGAAGCAGTAAGAGGAAGACAACAGAAGATTGTGAAAGCATAGCCAGTGGGGCGATGCAGCATAAAGTATGGAGACCTGGAGAAGAACAACAAACAAAAGCAGTGACAAATGGAAAGTTGCAACACAAGATATGGGATTCGGGCAGACAAAGATCCGAACACATGATCAGGCGATCATGATTAATTTCAACCTTGGGAGTCTGATGCAGGAGCATCAACCTCAATTTTTCATTATTTAATTATGTAATAAGGGGGGTGAGAAATTTTAATTATTTTATTAATTAAATTTTTATTTTAATAAATTAAGAGAAAAGGTGAGGATTTTGTATATATTTTTAATAATTAAAAGGATATGAGGGAAAATAGAATTAGGTAGCAAATTTAGGGAGTAGGAATTCTATGTACATGACTTTGTTGAGTCCACACCTAAAATGAATCTAAATTATATTTAGTTGAGGATTGGGTGGAGAAATTTGTGGGGTGAAATAAATAAATTATTTATGTATAAATAGTAGTGTTTTTGTGAGGAAGAACAACAACTGAGTGTTGTGAGGAGTACAATAAGCGTGAGAGATGGTTTGAAGGGCCAAAAGCCAAGAGGCCGCCCAATGTAATATTTGGCCAGAGAATTTTTATATTTTATATCTGTAGTTGATTTGAATGGCTCTTTCTCCTTCATTTGAATTTTAAATTGAATGCTTTTATGGTTTTATTTGAAGAAAAATTGAGCATTTCCATATTGAGTGAAGCAGTGAATTTTTATATGCTAGGATCTGCGTTCTAGCAGAATCCCTACATCACTCCCCAATTGTAGCTAACATCTTCATGGAAACCTTTGAGTCCGAGGCCCTCGACAACTTTCATTTGAAACCAAAATGTTGGAAATGGTTTGTGGATGATACCTTTATTGTTTTTTCCCACGTCATCCCTACTTTGCTTTCTTTTTTGAAATTCCTTAACCAAATTTCCCCCCATATTCAATTCACCATGGAAACAAAATTCAACAACTCCCTTCCATTCTTATATGTTCTTATATCTAAACTTCCTAATGGCTCCCTCTCCTATCAGGTCAATAAAAAAAATTCATACTGATAGATGCATTCATGCTCATTCCCATCACCACCTTTCTCAAAACTTTGACATCCTTAAAACCTTGGTGACTCAAGCCATTTGCATTTCTGATCTTTAAAACATTGATATGGAACATATCCACTTAACCAAATCCCTCCAAAGTAATGGCTACTCCCATTCCTAAATCAAAAATTATTTTCACTTAGCCTTTCATCCTAAACCAAAAACCAATCCTCCATCTACCCTATCCAAAATATCCCTCCCTTACATTCAGGGTGTTACTAACCATATTGCCAAGATCCTATGAAAAAAGAACATTCAAACTTCCTCCAAACCCAAAACTATCATAAGAAATAACCTTAGGCCTGCTAAAGATAAATATGACCCCTTTCTTGGCCTAGGAGTCTATGAAATCCCTTTCTCTTATGGGAAATCCTACATAATCAAAACAAGAAGATCATTTAAATAATGTTTCAAAGAGCGCATGGTTGATAATATACATAACCAAGTATCCAAATAATCTATTGTTGAACACTTTCATAACACCAAGCACCTCATATGCTTTGAGAAAATAAAGATTCTTGCATTGGTTCCTTACCAATCCTTCCATATCATTAGGGAAGCCATCGAAATTGAGAAGCACCCCAACAATTTTAATGAATAAGATAGATTCAAATTGTAAGTCATGGAAACCCTATTCAATGTCTCTCTCATAGACCTTCCTCTGATTCTTATCCCCCCAACCCTTTCCTTCTCCCCTTCTTTACCTTCTTCTCCTTTTCTTTCCTCTTTATTTTCCTCTCATTTTTTTGTTAAACCTTTCCCTAAATAATAATTTATTTATATTGATGATATTTCAGAATGAAATTTTGTGAACACAAACACTTTGAACCTCTCACTAGCTTGCGGGAGGTAATAGGAGAAGTCACCGTGTTGCTTTAAGTTGCACGATCGAGGTAGCGTCAACGTCAAGAATAACGCAACCCATACCTGACACCAATGAAAAGAGAGTCATTGCTTGCAAAGGAGAGTCTTGGAGTGACTAGATCATGTCCCCAATTTGTGTAAGCGAAAAATTCACTATGGAGTTTTTCCAATTTTGGAGATATTAAAAAAAAGGATAAAATATTATTTTGTGGGAGAAAAGGGGAAATTATTATTTTAATGGATAATGGCAGAAAAATAATAATTTATTAGAAAAGGGAGGTAAGTTATTATTTTAATGGAGAATGGTGACAAAGTAATATTTTATTGGAGAATGGAAGAAAAATATTATTTTATTGGAATGATGACAAATTATTAGTTTATTCAAATGGAGGAAAAAAGTGGAAAATGGCCACACCAATAAAATAACGAGGAAAAATGGAAGATCTAGAAGCTAGAGGGAGGCTCCATGAAGAATTATAAAAGGAGGAACTCAATTGAAAATTATTCTATCTTATTTTTATTTGGCATCTAAAACTTGAGTTATTTTGAGTTGTGTAGCCAAGACAATCAGAGTTGCTTAGCACAAGGGATTTCCAGGCAAAATTCCACCTCTATCTTCAGAGAACTTCGAGTGTCTCCCTACTGAGGCTTTGGGGGAGTCTATTTCGGGACTTTCATTGGAGTTTATTGTAGAAAATTCACACATAAAATTGTTATTTATGGTCACAGAAGACAAACCTTGGAGGTTATTTGGAGCAACATATTTATATTACAGGTTTCGAGTATTTACAGGAGATTTTCTATTGGTTAGAGGATTATTTTGGCACCATTTTTTAGATTTGTTCCTGTATCTTTTGGTTTCACCGAATTTTCTTTTATAGAGCCCACGGAAGGGTTGGAGAACAAAGTTTTTGTTGGTGTTTGGTGCTGGTATTTTTTGGGATTTTTTAATTGGGAGTGATATCTATTTTCCGGAGGATAGTTTTACATAATATCTCAACTATTTTTCAAAGATTTTTATCATTCCTTAACAGTTCCTCTCTAGTTTTGCGCAACACTATGTAGCTGGAAATTTGATCTATTTTGGGCATTTTGGGTCAGCTGGAATTAGCCCAAACAATATATGGGTTTTGTTAGTTTGGGTGTGAGGAGCCTATAGCTAATTTTATAGAATTTTTTGAGCAGTATTTGGGCTAGAATCATGCATTGTTATGGTAGGGCTTATTGTTGATTAGTTGGGCATTTTGCGTCACATTGTGGGTTTGATTTTGGCTTGGGGTTAAGCCAAAAAATTTCTTTGTTTTTATGAGTTTGGTGTGAGGAGCTCCAAATTAAATTTTCATAATTTTTTGAGTAGTTTCGAGGGAATAAATCATCAATTCTTATCCAATATCAGCAGCAACAACAACAACAACAACATTTTCAAGGTAATTCACACCTTTTGCAGATTTTAAGGTTAACTGGAGTTAGCCTAAGGTTTTTTTGGGTTTGGTATATTTTGGTGAGAGAAGCCTTCGGTTAATTTTACAGAAATTTTGGAGAAGATTTGATGGCATAAGTCACAATTCACCTCCAACAACAACAATAGTATAATTTTTGGGCATTAATTCATAGGTGCAACATATTGAATTCCAATTCTATTTTGGAGGCCCAGTTTATATTGCAACAGATCTTCTATGGCCATCATTGTAGCTATTATATCAATAGCTTTGTATTTAGTTGCTCTAGTAAATAAATAAAGTTGTTGAATTCTCCATTTCTTGTGTTATATTGCAATTGTGGCATTTCTGGGTTTATTTGGAAATGTTATTTTATTTTTACCACAATTTCATGGTTCTTGTTCTGAAATAGCTTGGAGAAATTGATGGTAGAATTTTTTAAGAAATTTCCCAAGAAATTATGAAAAATTATAAACTGGGACATCATAGTGGTATCAAAGCATGATCTTGGCGACTTGTGGGGAAGCTAGCAAGATCATGGAGATGCTAGAAATGTATGCACAATGTCTTGATTAGTGAATTTATGGATACTCTAATGATGAAAAAAGCGATGAGCACATACGTGATCATAGAGGAGTTGATGTGGCAGAGACAATAATTGGTGAGGTAGAACAAACAGATTCTAGAGGGGATGCAACAAATGCTATATAACTAGAAGAAAAGCAAAGCACATGTGTTGGAACACCTAATCCTACATGGGTAGGTGTGGAATGCGAAAAGTCACAATGGAGTCCAAGTGACCTTGGAATGTGAAACCAAGAGTCACACCATTGTACTATAAATGTACATCTTTGTATAATGGAAAATAAGTGAGCTACAAGCTTATCCTTCATTGTGTGTTGAGTCTCTTGTGTGTGTGTTCATCTTCCTCATACACCATGTGTGTGCCTTAACATGGTGTTTAACATGGTATCAGAGTGGGTGATTGCTGGCCCTACTCCACTTTGAATGAGCCATTTGTGTTTATGGCCTATGCATATCTGCAAAAATTCTTGACATTTTTGCAGCACTCAGAGTTTCTGCAGCAGTGTTTTTGCCACATTCATCAAGCTTTCTGCAGCATTCATAAATTTGTTTTGAAGAAGATCAACATTGGTTTTGAGAAGGAGTAGCATTCAAAAATTGGCAGCATTCAGGCATTGGCTTTGAAGAAAGGTAGCACTGCCCATGTGAAGGTTTTCTCACTGCTTATTTTTCCATTGAAAAATCTCTGCATTTTAACTTCTGCACCATTTCGGAGCTGCTGGAAAAGTGTTTAAAATGAGTTTCTGGAAAATTCTGGGTTTTTTCTAGAAAGATTTTTGAATTTTTTCATTGAAAATTTCTGCAATTCTGGGTTTCTCTGCTGCTGGAAAAATCATTTTTGCAAGTTTACAAGTTCCTGCAAATTATTCTGTTGTGTATCTAGAAAAATTCTGCTATATATTTGGAAGAAAAAATTATGTTGCTAGATTTCTTACTCCTCTTTGCTGTTTTAATTAAAAGATTAAAAATAAATAAATAAAATAAAATTGGCCTTTGGCCCTCTCTGTAACTCCCCTCGGTCACTGCAAAACCTCGCCCCCTTACTCCGCTCCCAAGCATTTTGCAAACCCCTACCCAATACCAATCCACACTGCAATATCACTCACCATAGACGCCTATCCCCTCCCCTACGCCCTCACTCCCACGGCTCCCCACGCGCTACTGCATCGAACACACACTTACCCCCTCTCGAATACCCTACCCATGCTACTCATAGCTCTACTGGCCTCACGACCCTCCTTTTCCATACACAGCCCTTCACATTATTGAAATGCGGCCTCCCACTCCAGCTTACCCTCTACGCACTCGCCCACACCCTGCTACGGTCTTACCCTCACCCACGGCTCTCACACCTTACTCCACTCCTTATTACTCCGCCTCACAACCTCTCTCGACCCTCAAGGCCGTGCTCTACCCACTGCATACGCCACTCCATCTGCTCACAAGCTCCCTTCAAACTATACCTACGACACTCCTTTAAATTTTTAATTTTTTAAAATTTGTTTTTAATATACCGACCCCCCCATATAATAACCCTCCTCCCTTTCCAAATTAATTTCCCTTAGTTTTTTAAACTCCTCACTCTCCCACATATTTTAAATTCTCCCCCCTTTTTAATTAATCCCCCTCCTCCATTTTTACTACAATCCCTCTTTCCCATTTTTAATTATTCCCATTAAATTATTTTTTAATTAATTTTTAATTAATTAAAAAAAAAAAAAAACAGCAGAGAGAGAGGAAGAGAGGAAGAGCATAAAAGAGACATGAACAACAGAATTGAAGAAATAGCATGGACTATACTTAGAAAAAAGAAGATTTGCATTTTGTGGCATTGGTAGAAGAGTGATTTTCTACAAGAGATTTACATGTGAAGATTGGTCCTCATTTTGAAAAACAACCCTTTGAAGGAAAATTCAGCTGCACATTTACAAAACATTTTGCAGAAATATTGTATTGTATTGCTTCTTCATTCATAGTTGCAATCCGTAAATTTGAATTGTTGATATAAGTCATTGTTGATTGCCCTCCATCATTTGAGGAGCAGATTTTGTACTTTGAGATTTCCATCTTTGGAAGTTCTCTTGAGTCATTTATATTTCTTGTTGCATCACATTGTAAACGGGTGCATTTTCGGTTGAAGCCGACACCCTTTCATTTTTTGAGCCTAAGTTGTTGAAAATGGCTAAAATAAATGAGGCATTAGTGTTGTTGAATAACCTCATTCATTCCAATGTTGATGACATGATAAAAATGAGCAAGGATGCTCTTTGTAAAATTCACACTTGTTTGCAAGATGCACAAGAAAAGATTGAGTTTTTGCAGTTGGAATCTCAACTTCAACAAGATGAACTTCAACAAAAGAGTCACCATTCTGAACCTGTTTCTGTTCAGAAGATTGTGAAAGACTCTCATCAGAAGAAGGAAAATAAATTTGCAGATGATTCACATTCAGTTCCTTGTACGAGAGCAGATTTTCATGCAGATGTAGCAGCTCAGCCTACACTTCTCAAGCCCATTATCAGACCTTGGGAAGAGCTTGTCCACAAGAAGCACATAACTGATCTTGGATATGACAAGGATGTGACCTTTCATATTCCAGACTACACCAAGCCCATCATATTTCAGAGTGCCGGATTCATGTATGACAGTTCACCTGCAGCTGTTCCAGATCTTGCTCCACAACAACAACACCAGATCGTAAAATGCCAACACTGTGATCGAGTTGGCCATATGAAAGATCACTGTTTTGATCTTCATACATGCAAGCACTGTGGTTGACACACTCATTCTTCAGACATATGCTTCAAACACAAGCCTCCTGCAAGAACCAAGATTCATCTTGGATGGATCGCTTCTTGGCAATGGGCATCAGCAGCCAAGAAGATGTTTAAGTCACATGTCAGAACATGTTCACGAATATTGAGTAAACTTGCAGTTGAGTTTTCACCATCATCTCACCTTGTCCCTAACAGGGGGGAAAATGGTGGTCATGTACAAGCTTCGACGTCAGATCAAGCGAGCCTGAGCCACAATCTCTCATTCCATGTTCAGAGTTGTAGCTAGAAGTTCAAGCGAGCCTGAGCCACAATTCGTCATTCCGGATTCAGAGATGTAGCCAGAGACACGTATGCCCATGAGCATGCCTTCGGTTGGTGGACAACCTCAAACCATCATCTTTGGTTGGTGGATAACCTAAAACCATCACAGGTAGTAGACCTCCCTTCTTTTAGGTCGAAGGTCTCCCTTTCATATATGAGGAACACTTCCTCTAGCAGAAGCATTCAGCTTAGTAGCCTTCAGCTTCTTGCCAGCTTTGGTTGAGTTCCAGGAAATGCTTCAAAGTATTCCAGAGTTGTTGGTAATCCTAAAACCATCACAGGTAGTAGACCTCCCTTCTTTTAGGTTGAAGGTCTCCCTTTTTTATGAGGGACAATTCCTCTAGTAGAAGCCTTCAGCTTCTTGCCAGTTTTGGAAGAGTTCTGGGAACTGCAACAAGTTTTGCGTTCCAGTGTTGGTGGTCATCCTTAAACCATCTCTTTTTTCCAACATTTCAGAGAGTTGATTAAGCCCAAGTGCTACCATGTATACTTTGCAGATTTGTATTACAACTCTTTTCTTGGACTCACACATACCCCTTGGGATTAAGGGGGGATGTTGGAACACCTAATCCTACATGGGTAGGTGTGGAATGTGAAAAGTCACAATGGAGTCCAAGTGACCTTGGAATGTGAAACCAATATTCGCACCATTGTACTATAAATGTACATCTTTGTATAATGGAAAATAAGTGAGCTACAAGCTTATCCTTCATTGTGTGTTGAGTCTCTTGTGTGTGTGTTCATCTTCCTCATACACCATGTGTGTGCTTCAACATGGTGTTTAACAACGTGCATGCATAGCCCAATGGTACAACACCCATACATGTGTCTAGTCTTGTTGTCCTACCATGCCTCATTTTCTGGATGAACTAGAGAAGAAGCATAGGTCATGGGTTAGATCTTCATGTAGAGGAGGACAATTAAAGGGTGAGACTAGGAGGCACTTCTACTAGTGGAGACTTGGCTTTAGATATCAGGAGCCTAAGGAGGAGGTTGAACATGAGGTTGAGGGCATGCAAGATTGTGAGGATCATGTGAATACATCAAGTGTGACATAGGATCCATGCTTGTTGGAGTTTTCTTTTGTAGCCCTAGTTGACACATTGGTGGAAATAGTGGAGCATGCACTCATTGATGAGGTTTCAGTGGACCTAGATGTACCTGATCCAGACTTATGCAGGAACACAATAAAATATATAAATAAACATAAACATACAGATGCAGTAGGAATAACACTTCATTTCATTAATATCAAATACTGAAATTTTTTTACAGACTGAATGGAAATAAACTATCTTGGGCAATGGTAGCTTATCTCTGAGAAGAGATGTGGCAGCTACATTCCTCTAAACTCAGTTAAAATGAGGATCAAGGGCATTTTTATTATATAACAACATGGGAAAACCCTAAACAACCAAAACCCTAACCCTAGGAGATGGAATTCCAAGCATTTTTGGCCCCTATTGGGGTTAGTTTGGCAGCCAACTTCCCGAGGTCATAACTTTGTCATATTATCTCCGTTTGGCCCGTACGATATATCATCGAAAAGATATATCCGAGTAATACACGTTTATCTACATTAACATAATCATAGTCTGCTATGGACCTAAAAAACTTCATTTTTTGGGTAAAAAAATCTCTAGAAATTTAGGACCCGAAAAAATTCTTCAGAAGTTTAGGACTCGAAAAAAGGCTAAATATAGTAAATTCTGCTATAAATAAGGAAGTTGATGAAACCATTTGGAGGTCTAGGTGGAATAGGTGGGCGGAAACCAATATCCACATAGATCATTCCTCCCCCCTTAGGAAGTAATATTCCCCATTACATGCAGAGCCTCCATGAGGTGAGGAAATTTATGTTGAATTCGATCCCTAGTGAACCACGTGCCATGGTGAAGGCGTTGGTATGCTTTGAAAACTTGATATAGTTGGATCATTTGCTGGCTGGTGTTCTTGATCTGTGTGTCCATTATCTGATCAGTTGTGGCTTGCTCCATGTAGTCTAGGTTTAACTCTGTTGCTTGTGGGTTTTAACCTTGTACATAAATTATCTGCAAATGAATTCTAAAAAAACAAAAAAATAAACAATAGCGAGAGCATAAAACATAAAAAATATATACAAAGAGATTTTCCCCTTGGATCCCAAATCAGGACTACTAGATTTATTTTTCATTATATTCCTTTTAGTGTTATGACACATATATATACATTCCGAAGCATTCATAAACCCCAATCCATTAACCGTGGATTAGAACATAACCGTAGTTCCCTTTACCGAATCTACAAAAAACCAGGGGCCATAAACCATCATACCCCAAAACCATGTGCAAACCCATGCACAAAACCATAGGCGAGTACGCCCACCTAAAATAGGGTCCAATTTTTTTTCCCAGGGCACTGATCTGGACCCCGTGTAGGGGGATACCTGCCCCCTGTAAACCCTTGGACAAGGGGGGGTTGTTGCTCCCCATATGACCCCCCTACTGCACCCAGTGCAAGGAACATGGGAGGCTATCACCCCCCTTGTGACCCCCCCCCCTCTCGTGCGTGAAAATATTCATGGAAAGAATATAGCACATACCCAACATTGTCCCACTTGTTGTTTTCTTTCCACAAGAGGCCACAAGAGAGCTTAGTCATTAGTCCAGCTCTACAACACCCATTTTTTCTCTACACCAAGAGAACTTCTGAGTGCTCACAGACTTCTTCAATGCATCTGCAACATTCTTCAAAGTGTCCACCTTTACCAACAACACCTTTTTATCCTCAACCATATCTCTCACAAAGTGATATTGAACATCAATGTGCTATGTCTTTGAATAATAAGCAGGGTTCTTAGCCAAGGAAATTGCACTTTGGATATCACACTCTATCCTTATAGCTCGCTGCACCAACCCCATACTTGAACACAATCTCTAAAACCAAACTTCTTCATTGCTTGCATGAGTGGCTACCATGTATTCTGCATTTGTAGTTGAAAGAGCCACTACAAACTATATTTTACTCATCCAAATGACTACACCACCAAATAGGCTAAACACATACCCACTTGTACATCTTCTTTGGTCCAGATCTCCACCCTAGTCTACATAAAAAAAACCACGGATGTCCAAAACTTTGTCCAATACTGGTCTACCCTCGTAGCACAAACCATAATCACTAGGGCCATGCAAATATATGAAAAACCCACTTCGATGTTGTCTAATGATCCTTCCTTAGTTCTGACATAAACCTGATCAATACTCCCACTGCATGTGTAATGTATGGTCTAGTACAGACCATTGCATACATCAGGATACCCACTGCACTTGCATATAGAACACAAGACATATCCTCCTCTTCTTCTTGTGTCTTGGGACACTATTCAATAAATAGCTTTACACCTATAGGAATAGGAACCTTCACCGGTTTACTATCCTGCATATTGAATCTCTGTAATATTGGCTCAACATACTTCCTCTGTTATAACCAGAGCTTCCTCTTTGCCTGATCTCTCTTAATTTCCATGCCCAAAATATAGTCTATAGCACCAAGATCCTTCATGTCGAATTTGGAGAACAATTGGGTCTTCAAATCCTAGATAATTTCTTTGTCATTTCCAACTAGCAACATACCATCCACATACAATACCAAATAAATAACATGGTAACCAATTAATATAAAATACACACAATGATCATCTTTTCTTCTAGTGAAGCCAAGTCCTCGTATATAGGTATCAAATTTCTAATACCACATCCTTGGTGACTGCTTTAACCCATACAGAGACTTTTTTAACATGCATACCAGTTCTTTCTTACCCTTCACAGCAAAGCCTTCAGGTTGCTTCATGTAGATCTCCTCTTCCAGATCCTCGTGAAGAAAATTTTTCTTCAAATCCATCTATTCTACCTCAAAAATAAAACGCAACATCGACATATAAAAGTAATATAATAGAAGTAACCTTGGCAACAAGAGAAAAAATATCACCAAAATCAATTCCTGGCACCCAGGAATAACATTTTCCTACCAAATGAGCTTTTTATTTCTCCACCTTTCCTTCTACATTCATCTTCTTCTTAAACACCCATTTTCTCCCGATGGGCTTCCTTCCAGCCGACAACTCCACTAGATCCCATGACTCATTTTTGTGCAAGGATGCCATTTCATCAACCATGGCCTCCTTCGAGAGTTTTCCATCCTCTGAATCCATTGTCTCTCTGATAGTTCTGGGATCATCATAAGTGATAGTTAAAGAAATATTTGAATAGAAAGAAGATGGACTATACCTTTCTGGTTGCCTTCTTTTCTGAACTGATCTTCTCACAGCTGGAGGTTGTGGCTCTTCCTCTTCTAAATATTGTTCTGTTGTAGAGTCTAATTCATTCTCCTTTAGCTCAAACTCAATATTCTTAGGTTATTTGTAGGAATTCATGTTTAGCAACACATTTCACCTCTCTAAACACCACATCTCAGTTGTACACAACCTTCCTTGTTTATGGGTTCCAAATCTTGTAACCTTTTAAACCATCCTTATACCATATAAAGATGGAACTTTCAGATTTATTATCCAACTTGGTCATTTTCTCCTTTGGAACATGTACATATGCATCACATCCAAATACCCTTAGATGTGAAAGAGAGGGTTTCTTACCAATCCATACCTCATGTGGAGTCTTATCCTCCAACGCTGATGAAGGTGATCTGTGAACCAGGTAACATGCAGTCCCCACTGCCTCTGCCCAGAATTTTTGTCCTAACCTAATACCACTGAGCATGCTTCTTTCCTTTTCCGTCAGTATTCTGTTCATTCTTTCTGAAACTCCATTTTGTTGAGGTGTGTACAGAGTAGTCTTCTTCCATGCTATGCCACACTTCTTACAAAACTCTTCAAATTTCTTTTGCAGATCTCTCCACAATTATATGTCCTCAGCACCTTTATCTTCTTCTCTGTCTAGTTTTCCACCAGAGCCTTAAATTCTTTAAATCTGTCAAAGACTTTAGATTTCTTCCTCAAGAAATATATCCATGCATTCCTTGAGAAGTCATATATTAATGAAACATAGTACACGTACTTTCCCAGTGATATAACCCACATAGGTCCAAACACATCAATGTGCACAAGCTCTAATATCTTGTTCGACCTCTTAGCACCAGAAGGAAAACTCACCCGATTATGTTTCCCATATACACAATGTTCACAGAAATCAAAATCCAGAGAACAATTAGACATACCTTCTACCATATCCAAAGGTCCCTCTCTCCAATATGTGCAAGCCTTTGAGCATGGTATTTTCTCTATAGACCACTAGGCTTTCCGCTCCACTTTCAGGAACCACAGAATTGTTGCACCCATTAATAATAGTGCTACCATGAAGCTTTTAAAGAGTTCCAATCCAAAATCCCCACATTAATACCAGTGCTCCATAACCATATTGCAGGTATCTTTCTCGAACACTGATTTTACACCTGCATCATCCATCTTGCTTATAGAAATCATATTTCTGGCAAATGCAAGAATATGCAGAACACCAAGAAGTGTTCTAATCCTTCCACCTTGTAGCGTTAGCTTGAATTTTCCACGTCCAATGATTCTGGCCTTCTTATCATCCCCTAAGAATACATCACCCCCATCATACTTCTCATACTCGTAGAAGCACTCGCTATAGGGAGTTATGTGAAAGGATGCACCTGAGTCAATCAACCATGCGTCATGATCTACATGTGTATTTGAAGGAGAAGCCAAATACACATCCCCACCTTCATCTGAAGTGGTTTTTGCCTCTGTAGAAGGAGCATCATCAGATCCCTTTCCTTTATCAGGAGCTTTATATCTGCATTCCTCTTTAAAGTTCCCTTCCTTTCTGTATTTCCAGCACACCTTTACAGACTTTCCTGGAGATTTTGATCTCCCTCTAGATTTAGATCTCCCACTCAAAAAATTATTTTTGTTTATGTTTTGGGACCTTCCTCGTACAAATAAGGCATTGCCATTTTGGACCTCCATATATCTCCGTCTCATTTCCTCCGACAGTAAGGCTAAGTCAGTTTCATCAAAATTCAAGGTAGTTGTATTGCTACCTATTGTAATAACCAGATTGTCCCACGAATCTGGTAGAGAACACAAAAAACTGATGCAATTATATTCATCTCTTCATCTAATATTTCAATATCAACAGATGACAATTGAATTACCAAAGTATTAAAGGCGTTCAAATGCTTTGTCCCCGATTTTCCATCCTTCATCCTCAGGTTATACAGATTTTTCCGTAGGAACAATTTATCCACTAGAGACTTAGATTGGTATAAAGTCCCTAACTTGACCCACAAAGTCTTTATCGTAGCTTCCTCAGATACATTCAACAATACTAAACCTAAGATAGAAAACCATATTGTGCTCTTTGCTTTCTGATCCAAATTCGCCCAATATTCATATGACATTTCTGTTGGTTTAGTAGTTAGATCTACCGTGATCCACTTATCTTTATCCACTAGGAGATGCTCCATCTTGAGCTTCCACAACTCAAAACTATGACTATTCAATTTCTTGGTCTCTATCTTTGCACTGATCACCATCTTCTTTCACTAAAAGAATCGATCCTGGGGATCTCCCAATGAACAGGGTCTACCATAGGCCCGAGCAAAAAACCACTCAGTAGAAAAGGCGTTCCTTTGAAGTGGAAATAGCTATGGTACCAAATGTAGGTTTTAACCCAATTCAGAAATGATCTGCAAACGAATTCTTAAAAAACAGAGAATAAACAATAGCGAGAGCATAAAACATAAAACATATATACACAAATATTTTTCCCTTGGATCCCAAATTGGGACTACCAGCTTGATTTTTCATTATATTCATTTTAGTGTTACAACACATATATATACATGCTGAAGCATTCATAAATCCCAATACATTAAACAGTGGATTAGAACACAACTGTCGTTCCCTCGATCAGATCTACAAAATACCATGGGTCG